>JAUYWI010060290.1:0-16024 GCA_034780595.1 Parotoplana pacifica | reverse complement strand
ACACTGTCACCAACATCATTACATCACCATCTTCAACACTGTAACCAACACCATTACATCACCATCTTCAACACTGTAACCAACACCATTACATCACCATCTTTAACACTGTCACCAACATCATTACATCACCATCTTCAACACTGTCACCAACATCATTACATAACCATCTTCAACACTGTCACCAACACCATTACATCACCATCTTCAACACTGTCACCAACATCATTACATCACCATCTTCAACACTGTCACCAACATCATTACATCACCATCTTCAACACTGTAACCAACACCATTACATCACCATCTTCAACACTGTCACTAACATCATTACATCACCATCTTCAACATTCTCACCAAATATCATTAATATCACCGTCATTATCATCATCATTACAAGAAGTATTGTGTTATAGGCTCTACATTGTTGTATTTACCACGAACCACCAAGCTTAGATATGTCTTTTAAGCATTTTATTGTATTTTTAGTGTTTATACAGATGCGATAGTGTTCTTGACTACTTTGAAAACAAATGCAATTTCAATTGTTTTCGTGCAAACCGTAAAAAAGAAGAGATTGATGCAGAGATACATCAAAGTCTTGGATTTGGAGATAAAAAAATCAAAATCAAAGACGCAGATTATTACTTTTTCTACGATGAGGACAATAAAACGAAATAATTTGTGTTTATTTTTTACGCACGTAATTTGTAAAATTTAATTCTATAAATTTTGAACAATGATATGAAATTACATAATTATTCAATTTTGTTTTATGAAACTGCCCTATTTGTTACTTTGTTTATTGTTTAATATTACTAAATACAAAAATATTTTCCCCAAATGTTGACTGTTTCAACATAAGCATGGCAAAATGATCCACTCTGTTGGGACCAATTATTTTTCTACAGCATAAAATAACAATCGCCGCTACATTCAACTACTGAACGATTCGAAAAATTATTGTCCATTCTAACATATGCTGAAAAATAAATTGATTGTTCTATCAAGGTACAAAGTAAATTTTTAAAATAATTTAGTTTAAACTTTGGTTAACACGAGAGGTAATTTATTCCGGGTCCTTAAAACAACATTTTCCCAAAGTTATCGGGTTAAAATTTGGTAAATAAAAAAAATTTTGTGAAAAAAAAATCAGAAACTAATGTACTTATAAAAATGGACGATCATGTCATCAGGAACAAAAATTGAACTTTTATCTGATTGATTTTAAATTGGTGGGTAAGGACGTACCACTGACTTACATATGTGCAACATTTTCAAAAAATACTTTATTAAAAAGTAATCGTTAATGAAATTAAAACATTCCGGTATAAGCATCCTAAATATGCTTAGATTTTCCAAAACAGCAAGAAATAAACCTCAGAAGGTTTTTTGTTTGCCACTGGTGATATGTAGACATTGTTTTCTATGCGTATTATTGACCATATATAGGAAAATATTGCAATTAAATTTCCTCATAAAATATGAATAGTTCATTGGAATTCTTTATATTTGGCATATAAAATGGATTTTCAATTATAGGCAATTTTTGATAGAACATTTTTCATAACTGTTTTGGAGCAATAATTTTAATTAAAATTTTCAACAGTTGTTAGGCATCTATAGGGAAACAATTTGTTGAAATTTTTTGTTTTGTAATTAAAACTAAAGCTTATTTTTTGGCTCCTAGGTTGCACACTGGTCACAAAAATCAATATTTTCAAAAACCCGGATATGTAATTATTTGGCTTCAGAATTGATATTTTTCACAAATATAAATATTGGCAATTTGAACCGTCACGTTACCCTAGGAGTTGAGACTCTAAATATTTTTACACCGAAAACTCTGCAAGAGATTATTGTTTAAGTATTCCAAATTTCAATTAAATCGGTTGAGTAGTTTTCTGACAATTCTAAGGGGCATTGACAACCCTCTCCCCGTTAGCCATGAAGGGTTAATTTAATGATCATCCAACTTTGGTTATTTAAATCTAGAAATAAAATCTCTATGTGCTTTGCAAAAGTATAGAAATTGTTCAAATCCATGTGTTGTGTAATTAAAATGCAGAAAAAGTAAAACAATAAAGTATAGAAATTTAAAAAATTGAACACTTCCTGGATCACCCTGGTATCAGAAGCATATAATTTTACAATTTCTATATTTTTGCTCTAAACAAGTAGTGTTATAAAATATTCTAAAAAATTTCCTTTGTAGACATTCAATTGTGCTTTCTCCCCACTACATTATTAAGTATTTAGACATCAAAATAACAGTTTGTATTTACGTAATAAACAATATCTGAAGTAATGGTACAATACAAATAATGAAGTAGTTTGATGAGTTTATATACATAAGAGATAATGAACCTTTTATACTCGTAGATAATAATGTACAGGGTCGAACCTGACTGCTTATTCTAAAATGATACCACTTTAAGCTTAGGTAAATCTAGAATACTTTTTAAAAAAGATTTAGTTAGTTTTAATCATAGACATTGTTTATTACTTTTAAAATATGTAAGATACAATATCTATGGATTTAATTCAGATTCAATAAAGTTTCTATTTAGAATTTTAATTATGAAAACAACTATGTATCCTTAAATAAATGTTTAGTTTTAAAAAGATATGTACACAATTGATAATTAAGTTCAGATCAAATTTTTTTGTGTAAAGCCAAAAATTAGCATGTGTGTCTATTGTACAACAGATAATTTGTTTGAAAATCATATTAGGTAAGTAGAGATGATATACATGACAGTGTCCAAATGTTTATAAACAAAATCTAATAATGACCATTAGGTCTCTAGAAGTACGACAAGCGCTCTATGAAGCAGCAATTATTGCTTAATAAGATATGACAATTTAATTAATAATAGTATTTCAACTTTGAAACATTTTAAACTAAATTAATATTAAATAGTTATACACATAAAATATTTATACAAAATTGCCTTTAACGCAATTTAAAATTGGATAAAAGCTTGATCCAAAGGAAGATCTTTGGCTGATAAAAAAGATATACGATCTGTGAAAATCAGGGTAGAACCACAGACAGTTGAAACTGATCAGGGTGGCAACCCAAATAGGATTTAAAATAATACAAAAATAAAATGCTTCAACTAAACTAAATAAGTAAATGTACAAATAAAATGAAATTAACCGTGTAGAAATAAGTATTAAATTTTAAAAATAGGCAAAGTCATGAAGCGATTAAATTCAGCAATTTGTTAATAAATTTTCTTTAAATAACAAGTAAATATTATAGATATGTATAACAAAAAATACATTACATTAGGTATACAAAAAGTGAACAACTTTCAATACAGGTAAGCAAGTATTCTTCAGATTTTAAGCAAAAACAACTTTTAAACGTTCCAGTAAATACATACAGCTTTTTGTACTACCCAATGTAGTTGAAAATTACCCAAATTGTTTTGTAAATACATTCAATATTTATTTATGTACAAGTCCCATGTGTAGGTAAGGTATCTTTTACAAAATTCAAAATGCAATCAAATGCAATAAAATGTGTAATTTTCTTTGGTAAAATAAAATTAGAGGTACGTCTATTTTTTATGCATAATTTTAACAATATTTACAGTGCACATATTACTAAAGTAGTAGAATAGGTATTTATTATAATAAATCTTTAGTTAATATGTATTGTCTTTTTTTAACAATTGTTCAATAATTTCACTTTGCTGTCCAACTTTGGGGTTTTTCATGCACAAGAATCTCGATCTTCGCCGCCTGCAGGGTTTATTTTTCCACTGCATGCGTTTATCAGAGAGAGCGCATCGCTTCCTCAATCTCCTTCCTCGCATAATTGGAAAGTTAACTTTCCAATTCGTGAAACGCACATCTTTACCAGTTTCCCACTTCCAAACAGTATATCGATGCTCAATGTGCAAACCTAAAATACAAATATGAAATTGATTTGTACCTGTTTAGTAGTACAACTTTGTCACAATAGTACAAAAATTAATAGTCATTGATTGATTCAGATTATTTAAAACTTTGAACTGTTTTACATGCAAAATATGCAAAGACATATAAGTAGCTACATCATAAATGTTTCAAATTAGAACCAAAACAGACTATATACGTTTCTCAAAACTTTTGCAATATTCACAAACTATTTCTTATTCATTTCAAGATCTGTAAAACCATAGGTATCAAAATGTCCATTGCTTCAAATCTGTGTAGCTGCAAGTAGCCAAATAAATCAAGAGAATAACTATTTATCTCATCAAAATTACTGTCTATTATTTGTGTCAAAATCAGAGAACAATCATAGGCAGACATCTGTATGCACTTCCTTCAGCAAGATGAAATCATCCATTAATAGCCACGCGTACTGCATTTAGGTGCCTATACCAAAGATTCTACACATATAAACGTTTGACCTGATGATCGTGCAATAAAGACACTTGTACATATTTCATCAAGTAAACAAAAGACACTTTCTATGGTCACAATATAAATTACCTAGTATCAGATACCTTTTAGAAAGATTTATCGACAAAGTTACTTCTTTGAAAAATCAATAAGAGTGACAGATTTTAAACTTTGTCCGATTGACTTCAACTTTGGTTTGTCAATATCCACTGGAACCGTTAAAATATTTTATCAAAGAAGTACTGATTGTCGATCATTTTTGCCAAAAATCACTAAAAAAGCCCCATTAATATCTAGCAAAAGCATGCTACCTATATCCTATCGCTGAAATTTGAGAATTAGGAAGCTATACAAAATAATCTATTGAAAGGTGGATTGCTAGGGATGTATTGTTCCTGATAATGAGAGCATAGCCTAGACCTGGTCAGTTTGTTATGAAACTTCAACAGACATGGTTTAATATTAATTTCTAGACCATTAGGACTTTGTACTCAATTGAGTTATTAGAAATTCCATTTTAACGCCCGATTTCAAATCAGTGGATTTTAGATTCATATTTTGGAGGAAACTATGATTTTTTTAATATTTAGCCTACTGATACCTTCTACATCTCGACATGAGAACAAGTATGTCAAATATGGATACATACCATTTTTGACTTATTACCAAATTAAAATGGACCTTTACTTATTGAAATATATAGAATCAATTTGGACAGAATAAATATTATATGTTTCTGATATAATGAGAAACAATCTAAGTGAACAAGAACAGAAAAACATTTAATTGTAAGTAAATCTAGCAGTTTTAACTTTAGATATAAAAATTAACTCGTATGATATTGACAAAATTTGAATTCAGTATCGGTAAAGTGAAAATTATTTGATCAATTTTGAACATACCTCCTGCATGATAATATTTTGCACGTGTGCGAAACTACACATAAATATAAATTAATAGAAGATTTAAGTAGACCATCTGGAATAAAATATGTAGTATAGGTAGTGGTGTAGCGATCCTGTACGTATGTAGACACAAATTGCTCGACGCATTAATATGAACTAAATTGGATCAATTGGGATTTCATTGCCCAATTTATGCCTTTTGATCTTAAAAGGACGTGTCCTCGGTTTATGCAGTGCAGTGTTTATAAAATAGCAACTCGGAATAGATGTTTAATTACCGTTAGTAAGATTGATCAATTAAAAACTAATTAGACTACAAAATCTAACTAGTGACTAATAAAAATTAACAAAATAGGTAACTATACCAGTGCCTATAGAGAATGCCGACAAAAAAACGCAACCTAACCAGGCCTGTCTCCTTACCCCAGGCCTACCCTCTCCTCCTAGAACTGTCCCTTCCTCTCAGACTTGAAGCAGGGGATAGACCTGATAGACCTCGGTGGGGAGGGTGGAGAGGGAAGGGCTAGGGAGAAACAATGGGTCTGGGGCAGGTGGCAAGCCTGGGGTAGAGGCAGGCCTGAGTGGAGGGAACTTGTCTGGGGGAGAGGGAAGAGCTAGGGAGAGACAAGTGGGTCTGGGAGGAGGGAGGAGAAAAGAGACATACAGTTTCTTTATATATAAAATCAAACGCTAGGTAGTTCTTTTGTCGGGGTTGTATGTTTCAAAGGTATCGGTAATCCTTTTAGTACATTGCTCGAAAAAATATAATAACGATTTCTGAAAGATCTAGTCCAGTCAAATCTTGTATTAACCTATGCCAAATTGGTACAGGTACTTTTCTGCAGATTTCTAATTATCAAAAAGGTGTTTTTATAACATAGAAAGTTCCAAAAATCATCCCATAGGAAAATTGTAAAATTTGCAATTAAATATTCATTCCTATGTTAATTTTCTATCTATTAAAACATTATTTTACTCCTTTTTCTAATTACGCGGAAATTTAAGTCATTGCCTTTTGTTGATGTTATATGCATTTGAAAACAATTGCGTTCCCGGGAAATGGGCTATTGTAAAAATATTTTATGTTATTTTATTCAAAATTAATATATTCATATGTATATACATATCACCTATAAGTAGTATAGGATTTGAGCGTAGGACCACACCTTTTTAGAAATGCTTCTAACATCAATAAAGGCAATTGGATAAATGAGTAAAATGCATTTTTTAAGTGATGGGAATTTAACATATAGGAATGATCATTTAATTGCAAATTTTATCATTTGATAATAAATCTGGAAGAAAGTGTATGTTACAATTTTGCCGCGATTAAACAAAAAAAATATTTTGTTGCTTAAATGACTGGACTAATGAAAAATTAAAATTGTAATAAAAAATGACAAGAGACTGATTTCATCAAAAATTATAGACTCACCTATCCAAAAACTGCTCCTGAAACGGAAAGTCTTTTTTAACCAATCTATTGTTTCTTGTGAATCTATGGTAGCTAAATATCCTTTATTATCCTTGCAGATACTTTGAGCAACTTTCCAAGTAACCCTTCTGTTGAACAGTGAATAGCATCGCTTTTTGTAGAGGTACCAATCTAGAAAAAGGAAAGTAAGGTTTTGCGCTGAAAAATTATGATTCATTATGTATAAAATAGAGAACCACAAAAGAAATCTATCGCAAAATATTTTGAAATAAAAGTTGACATTTTTCTTTATCTAAAAAAACAAACCTGAGATAGATCTGTATGGATTCATTATGTGTAGTAAAATAGAAATCTATCTCATATTATAGATATCAAACTTATCTAAACTTTATTCATATGAAGATCAACGTAAAGAAGACAAAGGTAAAGAAAATATCAAGAATTGGAAACGACCCAGTCAACTTTACTCTAAATGGCCAACAAGTAGAACAAGTTAAGAAATTCAAATATTTGAGAGGAATAATTCCATCAGACGGAAGGTGTCAAGAAGAAGTTCGAACTCGAATAGCAATGGCAAAGACAGAATTTACAAAATGAAGAGAACTTCTAACCAGGAGTCTAAAAATAGAAACAACAAAGAAAATAGTAAAGACACTAATCTGGAGGATACTTCTATATGGTTCTGAGACGTGGGCACTACATGAAAGCGATAAGAAGAAAATCAAAACATTTGAAATGTGGATATGGAGAAGAATGAAGATAATTTCATGGCAAGACAAGAAGACAAATGAAGAAATCTTAGCTGATATCAATGAAAGAAGGAACCTACTAAATACAATTATCAAGCGTAGCGTAAGAAAAATTGTATACGTCACATATTGAGAAGAGATAACCTACTGAAAACAGTCATTGAAGGCAGACTTCTAGGAAAAAGAAGCCATGACAAACCAAGGAAAAACATGTTAACCGACCTTATCTACTCTAATAATAAATCCACAAAGTTCTATCTCAATTTTATTCAGACTCGTAAGCCCTAACATCCAAAATAGGTCGTTTATTTCTATAAATAGTTTTCATTCTTAACGATTGTATAACAAACACACAAGGTCTTTTATGGCAGTTTATGAGATATAAACTTTCTGTTCTGAGATTTTTTTAGTTTCATTTTATAGCAAATAAATTAGAAATGAAGAAAATTAAACAACTCCTGAAAAGCTGATATTTTGCACCTAAGAGTTAGACAACAACAACAAATGCAAGCAAAAATTCCCAGTTTCATGACAGCAATTACAAGAAGATAGAATGAAGACTAATTGATTCTAAAATTTAGTAATCCTAGCAATAAAAAAATGAACATTTAGTGCAACATGCAGTTAACAATTACTTGAACATCCTTCATTATTGTTCGTTTTTCTGATGTTAACAACTTCAAATTTGTGTTTTTAAAATTAAAGCCAATTTTAATGTTTAAGTTCCAGACACAGGCCAAATATTTCAGTTAATTTAACGTCAAGATCAATTAAGCCAAACCCACCCAAAACAACAACAACAAGAAAAACCTTAACAGTTACTCCTAACCACAACATGTAACATCCTCACATCTTCACAACTGTTGCAGTTTGTCAATTAAATAATTAAAACTTAAATTTCATTTTTTTTCTGGTGGTTGCAATATAACTAATAAATTAGGATTCTGTTTTGTTAATTAACACAGTCTTTAGTATAATATTGAATCTACCAAATGTGGAAATTGCCATAATTCATGTGTATTATACTACTAAGTATCTAAACATATTACTAACTTTATACCTACATAATAATAATATGCTAATTACAGCCCTCTGTCTATAAATAAACACAGGAAGTATTAAAAAAAAACTATGAGATATTTCAAACATCTCAAAACGACAAAATGTATCACAAAAATCCGTCCGTTGTTCGCAGCACTACTAGGTGCCTATGTAAACATAAATCATCCAGGCCGAATCATTATAAATTCAGTCAGAAAGGAATACAAATGCAATAAAATATGTACTACGTTGTAATTCCAGATTACATACATCATATACATAATATTTAAGACTTTGCTTTTTCCTATGAATACCTAACCATTTGTCCAACGGCACGGTTCTCATTTTATAAATTACATTTTTTTAGTTTGAAACTGTAAGTCTTTTAGCACAATTACAACAGTATTTGTTAGTTTATGAAATATTTTGGTATGTTCTTCCCCTACAGGAATGAAATTTTAATAGCTGAGAAGAAAAAATAACACAAATTAATCTAATAATAAAAATGTCCTGTTTTATATCGCTGTTGGTAGAACCACTTTATTTCAAGTATTGGATGTTTTATTAGTCTTCAGTCCATAGGAGGAATTGCCCTTGTCTCTGAGACAAGGGTGTTATAGCATATTTTGAACAATTGGAAGATATGTACCGATGGAACTATAATTTGGTATATAAAGATCTTATTGCAGTACCAAATTTCAACTCTATTAGAGAACATTTTCCCTCTTTCTAATTCTAATAAACAATATGCATTAACATCAACAAACATAAAATTCATCCATCCATATTGTCCGAAAACTCTACCAAATTGGAAAAAAATAATGTAAAAGTGTTAGACGGATAAAATAGCAACATGAGACACCAATAAATTATTCGCACAACACTAGATCACAACGGGTCAAATCAACAAGGTTAGTTAACCACGCTTCAAGGATTTCGCTCAGAATTACTACTCCTTTTTTTAATAAGATCCTGAAAAAAATCTTAAATCTATATGTCCATTGGTTTAAAACTTATGACCAGTTAAAAATTGAGTCATTTTAAGCATTTATTAGATATTCAAAAATTGTCAGTTGGGCGACTAAAATTGTTAAATTCAATTTTCAACTGGGCATAACGTGTCAACCAATTGACATATAGCCTTTTGAAGATGTTTCTAAATAGTTTCAGCTAACTTGTCTTTCAATTTTAAAGAAATGTAATAGATATTGGTTAAAAATCCAACAAAAACTGATGATTTGACATTAAGACAGTCAAAATCAAAGCCATTGATCGTATATGTGCTTCTTCTAACGCATCAAATACACAATCCCAGCATTTAAAAAAGTGGACCCATACAGGGTGAGCCATAAGTCACACACGCTTAGATTTCATATTTCTCAAAGATGGTTTAGGCTAAAATATTGTGTTGGACGTTGAGAGGGCCAATGACATTATCATCAGGTCCAAAAATCGAAGTTTGTCCAATTGACTTCAAATTTGGTGTGTAGGTCCTCTAAGCACTCACTCAGTAGCAGAAATGCATTTTTTCAAAAAATGTTTTTACTGATTATTGAATTTTGGGGCAAAAAATAACGATCAATATTGTTGGGAAAAATTTATGGATTTGTGCTAGTGAGTGCCTAGTGGACCTATACACACCAAATTTGAAGTCAATTGGACAAACTTTAATTTTTGTATCTGATAACATCATCGAACTACTTATTGATTTTAATCAATTTTTTTCTCGATGAATCTTTCCAAGGGACCTGTGCACCAAACTTTAGCCCAACGATCCACGTGAAGTATGAAATCCAAATCTGGTAGGGATTATGACCCACCCTGTAGAATTTCACATTTTATGTTATATTTTAACAGCCACAGCAAAAAAAGAGTGTTATGACCATCAACGTTAAAATTGTCACCCCACAACCTTCACGTTGATCATTGGATAACTGTGCGAACATTTTAAATTTGTTGGTCGTATCCTTTTCTCACAGTCACTGTTAACATGATGAAATGTAAAAATCTATGGAGGTGTGATTATTCCACTTACTATCGTCACAAGAAACTTTTCGTAACGCTTCTTCCTCAATTTGACGCTTCATCTTCTGAAATTTCTTGAATTGAAGGTTGAGTTCCTTTGAGGAGGGCAGGTTATACAGTTCATATAGGTGGTGGTTTCGATTTACAGTAGATTGGAAAACCTTTTTGGGAGGGATCATTGCCACATCCTGGACCATGCTTCTGTTGCCAGAGGTGCCATCATTAGGAAATAGTTTGGTGTTGTCAATTTTCTATAAAGTAAATTAAGAAAATTTATCAGATATACCTACTATTCTATGTGGTTCATGAAAACTGAATTAAAAGGTATATGATTCATAATAATAATTGATATATTCTAAAAATCAACAGCATACAAATAAAAGCAATTATTCAGGCATGGAAATGGACATCTAAAAATCCCTGAAATTTCACAAAAGCCATGAAGACCCCCAGCATTGTTTGAATATTTAATGTATTCTTAAACCCATTTTACTATCATTCTGATTCTGAACTGATTTGACTGAACATCAAACTTATTAATATTTTTTCAGTTTAAATTTAAAACTTGAACTTTATGAGAACAGAAATTTATGTACCATTATACAATTAATAGATAAAATTGTGTTATTGTTTTGTAAGTAAAAAACGGGGAAAACTTATTTTGGACACCCTGTATAATAAGCACACCCTGTATAATAATACTATACTAAGAATCATTTTTTCAGATTTTACAAGCCTAGAATGACCAATAAAGTCCCCATAAATGCAGAAAATTTCTAGCCTTATATTAGAGTCTCTACCTCTCCAAATAACCCCTAGAAATGTTGTTGCATGTTTAGACAAATTAGAAAGATGACTCTTCTAACCCACCTACCCCTAAAAATCCATTAAAATTCAAATTCTGCTGAATATTTAACTCTTTTCCCAGAGTAATAAAATTTAAGAATGTAAAAGTAGTTGCAATAAAAAAGAAACGTGTTTTTAGATTTGCCCCCATAAAAATTAATACAGGTGCACTAATTGCAAAATTTTAGCTAAAACTATTAATTGTAAAAAGTTGAACATACAGTTAAGTAAACTTTAAAATGGCTCTCCAGCACAATTATATATATGACAATATTCTTTTTTAGTCTAAATTTTTTTTATCAATCAATAATCAGATCACTAATCTATGATTCCTTATATATATTAAAGCCCCGAATTACAGTACTATCTCCACTCATCTCATTATTTTGTTCTTGCTGAGGTGGTGGTCTAGAACGGGTATTGGAGTCCACTGTGTAAATTTCATTTAGAAACTCATTTATTGTCTTAATTAATTTTATACATATACATATTAGGTACTGTTTCTAACATCAAAAGTAGATATGTACTTGATTGATTAGATGTTTGTTAATAGAATATCTTGAAACAGTATAGCAAATTAACTACATTTTCAACAAGGCACCTGAACTCTTTTGAATGAATAGAATTAATGAAGCCAGTAGCTATAGCTGATCAGATTTTGAACTCGGAATTCTATGTATAATTGTTGTGTCCTTAACTAAGAACTAGTATCTACCTAAAAAAAGCAAGGTTAGGACGCAGAAGAGGGAATAGACATTTGCCATTCGGTTATCATGTGATCCAATCTTGACAAAGAATGTTATTCAAAACATTGGGATATTTGGAATAAAGTTTTTTGAATATCATCTGCTAAAGCTGATAAAAATTGACACATAATAAAGCATTTAAAAAAAACATTATGCTAATGCTATTCAGACAAATAGGTACTAAATCATATTAGTAAGTAAGAATAGAAAATCTTGAAAAATATTTGACATTGTATATTAAAATAATTTCGTATCTTCCAAAAAATATCTTCCACATATTTCGAAGCATACATTTCTAAATATTATGAATGAATAGTTTATAATAAAATACAAAAAATGAGAACACAAAGAAAATGCTGATGAATAGCCTCTCGTAATTGAATTTTCAGAAGACAGTCTAGTTTAAAAATAAACACAATACTTCGACAAACTATCAAAAGAATTGAAATTACTAAATTCACTCAATGCTCACATAGAATTTTGTATTTGTCTGATGTGTTTAACCAGAGACATTTTTGGGGAAAAAGTTGGGAAAGATAGGTATTGCAAGAACAAAATGAAATGATGTAACTGATTTTGTAGACTTCAGGAAAATAAAGCCAGCATGCACAAACCTTCGACCAGAAAAGCTAATGACAATACATAATAGGAATGTATCGATAAATGTATAACGTAATTTTGGATAACAAAAATAGCCCAATTATTCTATGGTAAAATTAGAGTCAAATCTCAAACAAATTGCTTCACAAATTTTTTAAATATTTTTGATATCTTTCTCCAAAACATACTAAACATCCTATAAATAATTGGAAAAGTTCTGAAAATAATCCAAAAACGGTCGTTACTATGTAAATGTCCTATCTCTATTTTATCTCAAATTTTATTCGTTCATCCAATTGACATATAAGTTACATTATTGACTTCTAAAGATGTTATAAGTTGTTTTTTAAAGGCGCGGTCCTATCTCATGGAAAGGGGTTTTCGTAAAAATCTATTGTTATTCATATTTTTATTTTATTTCTTGTAAGTAGTATAGGATTTATCTAAAATTTATGTTTTATGAAAACCCGTTTCTCATACACGTTGAACCACATCAATTTTTTAAATACTTACATCAGAATCGACAATATAAATCATAGGCCAATTGAAGGAACAAATATTTCCAGATGACTTTCAAAACTAGCCTGAGCAATATAAAGTTTTCGTATATTTTATATCAAAGCATAAAAATAAGGAAAATCGCTTTAGTAGCATAAGAAAGGAGAAACTAGAAAATATTATGAAAAAATATATTGTATGATTGAAATCATACAATGCTGCATGAACTGTCGAGAATTGGGTGGTAAACAGATAGTTTGAATGTATTCAACATGCAAAAACTATGAATGATGCACTTGAAAAATATACTAAAACATTTCATTTTATACATTTTCTTAAATTTACACAAATTGAAACAAATCTGCCTTGTATTTTATTTCTCTTATGAACAAACTTGTCAACAAAATGAAACGAAAGCAAAAGTTAGAAATTCATTGAATCGAATTAATAAGTAATGGAGACACGTAAAATCCACCATAAAGTGAATTCGAAAAGTAGAATTGTAAGATCAAATGTTAAACTAAATGAAATTGACATTATTAATTTGTTTTTATATAAAGCTGCCAGTCAAAGTCAAATCAAGCTCAAAGCTTTCATCTGTTTTCAACAATAGAGAGTTTAAAATATTGCAAATGTTCAATTACACGATATTGTTGAATAATGTTTCGTATCTACGTCGCACTTTAGTGGAAAGATTATAACAACACGATGTACGTATAAACAAATGAAAAAAAACATTCAAGTGCATTAATTAAGGTTTGAAATTTGACTAAAATAAAGAAACAAAGCAGTTCTGTCATAAACAAATTTTTAAGTTCAGTTAAAATAAAAAATAAAAAATATTCCATTATTTAATATTTAAAATTTTAACTCAACTTAATATAGATAGATAGATAGATAAGAAAAAAAACATTGAAAACAAAATCTGTAATATACAGAATTTTAATACAGAGTGCCAATAGACAACAATTTAATTATATCGATTATAAATTAATTCAGCAAAACTTACAGATAGATAAACTTTTGCCTTTTCCTCGGTAAAATAAGCAGAATCTTGGCAGGGTCTTCGTGCTGCAAAATTACATGATATAAAGATATAAATGGTTGCATTAAATGTTTCACAGAAATTATGTAGTTTTGGGATTATCACAGACAAATTCACCATTGTGATCGGTTTCGCTCTGTTTAGGCTTGTCTGTCAGGAGCAGGATTTAAACCCGGCACCTTCCCATTGGGAATCAAACCTAAACCAAGTTCCATGATTGAAAAGTTCACTTCCTAATCATGAGGTAGCGGGTTCGAATCTTGCCCTCGCCTATGACTGACAAGCACCAAATGAATTATTTGGTTTGCATGTGGTCATGAATGTTAAATGATAATATTGGTGTCGATAGTTGTGCTATTAAAAAATTTAAAACGTAATTTTATGTGTCTTCGACAGTACGACCAAATATGTACTTCCTATAGAGAGCTAAATTCAAGTGCAACAAGTATGTAATCTACATTATATCAAATATTTGCATTATATGAAGTAAATATCTAAATTGCTTCTTTTTAAATTATGACTTCATCTTCTCGTAAAAGTCCATGTTAAGGTCTTAGTTAAGAATTACAGTTGGTCATTTAGGAAAATCTAAGTTATAATGGACAATACCTGAGAAAAATAACTTACTTTTAATACTGACGGTAATGTTATAATGCTTTCCTTTAATGGCCCGGATTGGAGAACGTAAGGAAACGAAGAAACGATGCACCTTCTTCAAAGTTTTAGCAGGAAGCTTAATGTTTATACTCACATTCTTAACACGTTCGCCTAGAAAAAAGTATACAGGAGCATGGTGCTGTAGTAGGTATTTATTCATATACACTACGCTTAGAATACCTAAAATACAATGACTTGCTGCTTTTAGTCTACTACATTATAGGAATGCACATGACTAGCCCTTTGATCACTTATCTTCATAAATATATTATTTATAGTCCGAGAGTCAGTGAGATTTACCCTAGGGGAATCAGGTCCCAACAGTGACCTATCATAATGGTTAGATATGAAATTGGACGTCTACCGTTGTTTCAGCAGTGCCTAAGCCCACAAGAGGACCTTAAATGGTCGTTCCTATCTGTCAAAAATCCAATTTTTCTCGTTGATCCAATTGTCTTCACATTTAGGGAACTGACTTGTTGGTGGTACATGTAATTTAACGTTTACCTGAAATAGGTTTTTTTCATATTTTTTTTTATATGTATATAACTTTCAAGTAGCATTGTACTTAAACATAATTTTAATAAAAATAACAAAATATTTTTTTACGAAATCCTATTTCCCGTGAACGTAGGACCACGCCAATTGTTTTACTTATTTGTAAAATTAATAGAAGTAAATTCCCTAAATTTGAAGCCAATTGGATAAATGAGAAAAAAATCGATTTTTTTAATGAATTTAATATAGGCACCACTGAGACAACGGCAGACGTCCAGTTTCATGATACTAAATGTAATATGTAATCATTAGGATAAGTCGCTGTGGGGACCTCGTTCCCGTAGGGTGAAGCTGACAGGCTCCCAAACTACTAGCCAATTTTTAATCTTCAAAATATCGATGAAACGGCACTTGTGTAACTGTAGAATACACACATACACTCGAATTATCAACAATAGGGTTTACGAAAAACACTCAAAAAGCTCCCTCCAGAAACTAGAAAATGGTCCATTCAAACAGGATTCTGAAGTACTCAGGGATATTTGGGAACTCCTTCACAATATGGGCAGGAACAA
>JAUYWI010060279.1:0-16025 GCA_034780595.1 Parotoplana pacifica | reverse complement strand
ATTGTAATACTGATGGTCCTCTGAAGTCGTCATTGACAGTTTCTTCTTCTTCTAGTTGAAGATCGTTTTGCGCAGGTGTTTTCGTTTTGTTGTAGAGTTCTTCTATGTATGTCTTCCACTGATCCAATATATCATCCTTATTTGTCCTTTATTTCAGTTCTTCTGTTATGTGTTTTCTTTTCTTCTGTTAATTGTCGTATTTTTTGATACATTAAATTGCTTTGTCCCTTTTTGTCCATATCGTTGATATTACTGCATATTTCTTGCCACCATGCTCCTGCTTTTCTTGCTATCTGTGTCTCCCTTTTAATTATTGAAATGGAAATATTTTTTATTTATCATTATTTTACCTAAATAATACCTATGTTGATAATTGTTTAAAATGATGCTACACTGATATATGGCAACCTATTTCAATGTCAATTATTTTTGTCGGAGTATTTTGTCTAATCCCTCCCACCATTTTATTACAATTCGGACATAAAATGGTGATAATTTTATCTCAGTTAAGATCTTTATAACACGATTCTCATACATTTCACATTTTCACTAAAAATGTAGGTATATGAATATTCAGTATACCAAATATTAATTCTAAGTAGATTGTTTATAAACATTGATTAATTATTTTAAAAAATTCTGATTATTGCCATTTATCAAATACCTACATTTATTAAAAATATAATTAGTGTATATTACAAAAAATGAAGTTTCATTTATGAAAACAACTGCAAAATGGGGGTCATCCATTTATTTCGTAAGCAATTTTTTAACAGCATTTGTAACCCCCTCCCTTGTACCCATTTTTACACAAAAGCTCTTCCCCGTCTTGCTAATGTACATATTTATCTATGAAACCCCCTGCAAATAAACTATTAAAATATGATAATGATATCTATGAGAGAAATGCATAATATAAGTACATTATACGTACATTATATGTATGTCCTACATAAAAAGCAACAAATACAATTAATATTCAAGAACGTTTTCAACGAAAAGTACATCGAAGTTTACTATTCATTATTTTAATAATTTTGATCCACATTATTTTGAAAATACTAAAAGATAAAAAAACAATATTATAGTACTATGCTCATATTGTTCATTTTGGAAAATCTAATTTAAAGTACGTACGGTACGCAACCATATAGAAACACCTCCCCTTGAACACAATTAATCGCAAGTTCATCAGACCCCTCCACACTACCCTTGTGTACTTAATAAACGGACGACCCCAAACATGTCTTTTGAATTGTAATTTCAAAAATAATGATAAAAACCTACTGAGTATTTTTCTAATTTTATTATTTTTCTGATATCATGTAAGCTACTTCATTATACATATAAAAACCTATAGGAGTAGGTTCATTTACAGTCGAAAAACGTACAAATCGGATGAAAGCAGATCAGTGTTAGGATTTGTTATCAAAAACTCGTTATCTTTATCATTTTCATCTTCTAACCGGTCCCATCAAAATCATTTTGGATTCGATCGGTGCATCCTTAATCCGCCTCTATCTCATGCCATTTCGAAGATTAGATAATTTAGAGAAACCGAGCGGATACGTATACCTAAATGTTTTAATTTTAACTTTAAGTTATATGTACCTATTAAGGTATCTAATTAATAATCATCAAAACCTATCTTATAAATCGCGTGAATTGATAAAACTATAAAACGAAATATTTATGTTGGACTCTAGTGACTGAGAATTTTATATAATATATATAAAATATTATATTGAAATTTTTAAAAATAAGGGAGCCTTATTAGCTTGGAATGCTAAAAAGTCTTACAAACCAATGAAATATAAATCTATATAAAAATTAAATCTTAGTTAATTATAAAATGTAAAGAAAATCAAATAATAAGTATACAAATCTAATTTTTATTCTATTTTGTTAAGAAAATTCTAGCTTAATAAACATAGGTAGTAAAATTGATAAATTTTTAACTAACTAGGTTTATCCTAATTTATTGTGTAGATATTTTACTTAAGTATAGTTTATAATATATAATTCGAAAACATTATTACCATAATGATTGTTTTGAGTAATAAATACGAGTAAATATTTTCAAAGTGACACCAGGTGTCTCAAATCAGAATTGCAGCTGTGTTCCTGGTGCATCATCTTTGTTCTTCAACCACAAACTAAGACAGTCTATTTTTAGAGATAGTTAAGATGCAACAACATTTTCAATTTATATATGAATAATGACTTTTAGAAAGAAAAATAGAAATAACTTTTACCAGGTCGGCATACAATTTTATTATTTAGCATCGTTGTTTTTTTGAGACACCAATAATATGAATAACCATGGAGGGCACATTTAGTATATGTCACCGTTTTATATATGAATGGAAACACACATGGAGCTTCTGAAAATAAAACAAAATTTTCAATATTATCACAAAAGATAAAATCTACCATTTTCTCTAATAAAAAAATGGATGCATCGCTGTCATCCCGATATAAGCAAAAACACTTGACAAGCTGGCTTTGTGCAAACCATGAAGATGCTTGCCAATATGGCTATAACAAAGGGTACACTACGACCGACGCAGTTCTATCCTATCATCTTTAATATAAAGGGAAATATTGTTGAGATTTACTATGCTTGTTACAGTTTATTGAAGGTGTTAGGGCTATTCCTGTGGTCATTACAAACACATCTAGGGGGGATCAAGATGATATTCTGTTGTGATAACTTGAGTGGGGACCCTAAGACAGTTCTTTAGCCCCCAAAATAGAAATTAATAACAGATAAAAATTTCAAATTTAATAATAACCTATCTAAAAATGTACTTTCTATAGGTATATTCTTCTTATATGACATAATAGACATATCACGTCATCAAACAGTAACTGTTAAATAAATCAAAAACGAAATGTCTTATGGCCTATAACTAACAGATAGAAAGTCAACTATGTCATATCTCAAACTACATTTTTCAATCTTCATATTGTTCCTGTATGAAGAAATAGGCAGATGACGTTATCATACATTAATTTTGAGAATACTAAGAAAGGAAAGGTTTTATGATCTATATAAATGTACTTCTATTACTCGGAACAGATAGAATGTCTATTGTTTATAATCTATATAAAATGTAATTTTAAATCTATATTATATTGGTCCTTTGTGACTTATTAGACAGATGATAACGTCATAATACTATTAAAACACTAAAATATTTAGAATTAGGACATGAACATACAAATGTCAACCAACGTTGTTCCTGTACGCCTAAAAATATAAACGCTATCAAAAGTTGGAAATCTGTGATAATTGGAATTCAATGTAATATTTAACAGACAACACTAGGAACATCTGTACAAGTAAGACAACACGTAAAAACTTCGGTAATTGTAATCCCTTCAGGTTGGATTGTACCAGTATATGATTGTATACACCAAAAACCAGAAGGATCTGGCTCTAGAATTGCTAGATGATGTGCAGAAAGCCATTTACTTGTTTAATACACTACAAGGCAAAAGTGTTGAAACTGTGCAATTCGAGTTGGTGGAATCAACTACATATTTGGATCTTTTGGTAGAAATTGTGTGACTAAAATTACCAGTCTGTCCTTCATATATGCAAACAAAGAAATTCCAAAGAGTTTTGAAAATGTCAGAATACTGTTTGAATACTTTTCTTAATTAATTAACATGGCATTTATTATGTTTTGCTATTTTTTTCCAAACATTGTATCACAACCAGTTAGTGTTACAAAAGGTAGAAGTAAAATAGATCGATCTGGGCCTAGTGGTGCATTCATTGATTCAATGTTTTAAAGCCAATTATGTTTTCTACTTCCATAGAAAAACTGGATTTGACAATTTTGTTTAACTATACGGAAAAAGGACAAATAACCAATATCCAAATCTTATGGTTTCACTATCATGGATGATAAACTTGATTTTAAAGAGCATGAAGTATAATTCTTAAATTAACTTCTTCTTGGATGAATTTCCCAAACATTTCATCTCATTGCCTGTATAAGTACAGACTTGCCATCATCATTGGTGATATAAACATCTCCTTAGAGACTGACTCCTTTCATAACTACCTTTCCAAATAGTTCTGTTTTATTCAATACATGTTAAAATGCTTTACATTATTTCCCCCTTTATTCTAATATACATATGTTCAAAACACAAAATGCTTCCACGTCTGAATTTGGATCATATTCGAATTTCCCCAATCTTGGGCAAAAAATAGTCTATGAAGTCATCAGTAACTATTATATCAGTTAAATATTTGTTTCAAAAGATATATGAGGTTTACCTATATCTACAACTTTCAAAATATAGTTATAAAGAACAACCTTCTTCTATTTCGTCTAAATTATGATTTTATTAAGTTTTCCATTATTATTTGGCTACAAAATAGTCTATGACGACATGTGTGTCTATCAAGTCATCCAAAAACATACGTGACATACGTGACATATTTAATTTTCTATCTGAAACTTATACATTACGTATACGACACACGACGTATAAGTAGTACCTATATATAGGGGCTTTCGGAAAGTTTTGTCGGATTATAAAGAATGTATATATTTCTATGTTTTCTAAGTTTGCAATCTATGGTTTATAATATGCTTTCGGAAAGTTTGTTGGATTTTAATCAATATTTCTATACATATATATTTCTATATTAAAATATGCGTCATTGTGTTAAATTGTTGACGTGGAAGCAAAAATGGAAGTGAAAAGAAATAAAGTTAGATTATTTATTTATTATTTTTGGATGCGAATATTAAGCGGAGCAGAAATGACTAGAGAGATAAATGAAGCAATTGGTGAAAATACAGTGAATGAAAGAACATGTCAGAGATGGGTAAAGCAATTTAATCAAGGAGAATTCGATGTGCATAACAAAGAAAGAAGTGGAAGGCCTAGCTTGGACATTAATGATGATATAAAAGACTATTTGCAGAATGTTCCTCGTGCAGCGGCTATGGATATTTCAAATTCCACAGTTTGGGAACATATTAAACATCTTGGTTTGAAGTATATATCATGTAGATGGGTGCCCCATCATCTCAGTGACAGCAACAAGGAAGCCAGAATTCCCATATGCAACGAACTTCGTGTTCGATTTGGAAATAACATTTTTTTGCCTAGATCAATCACTATCGACGAAACTTAGATTAATTGGCGAAACATATGTAGGTACATTTAATCAGACAAGGTATTGGGCTAATGGAGATATGGCAAGAGTACGAAACGTTTCACGATCTTTAACACCCAAAAAGAGTATGGCTGTATTTTTTCTGGGACTGCAAAGACGTAATTTATTGGTGTCTTCTTGGGCAGGGTCAGACAATGACATCAGACGTTTACTGCACATTATTAGAAATTAAAAGCTTGTATGCAAAACAAACAAAGGCGCTCATTTGATTCACCGAATCATGGTTTCCAACTACTACAGAATAACGCCCGTCCTCATACTGCTAGAGCCACTGCAGAAAATTTATATAACATTGGTTTGCCTTCCATACAACATTCTCCTTACTCGCCAGATCTGGCACCTAGTGAATATTGTTTATTTTCATCATTTAAATTACACTTTTCTGGTAAGAACTTTTTAAATCGAGATGATGTGACAGTTTCTATTAGTTAATGGTTAAAGATTAAATATGAAGGTTTTTTGCAAGAGGCATCAACATGCTACCAGCAAGATGGACAAAATGTGTTCAAGCAAACGGCGATTATTTTGATAGTGAATTTTATTGAACTAAGTTTTACGTATATTTGACATTTTTGTACATTATTTAATAGTTGAATTGTTTGTATTGTCAAAATATATACACTAATCAACTTCAGATTTATTAACAAATGTATAGAAAAATTCATTAAAATCCGACAAAACTTTCCGAAAACCCCTATATTACCATCTACTACATTGCTTTATTTCATTAATAAAACTTGTTTGGACTACATAGGGGAGATGTGGGTCCCGTAACCCCCTTTATTTCAAAATGGTATATCAGAACATCATTTTACAATATCAGCTATGTTTCAATTATACTAAACGGTAATAATTAATAATACTTTATAATCAATTCAATTTTTCATGTAACTCAGGGGCCATGACCCTATTTTAGCAAAGCATCAGTTCTATTGGTTTTCAAATCTTTAAAATATAAAATGTTTTTATCTATATTTATTAAATTCATGTATTAAAAATATGTTTGTTAAATAAATAAATGTTCAAGCAAGAGGGTATTTATCAAAATTGATTACGCTATAGCTACGACTTGTGGCAGTTCTTGGATTTCCTTTATTTCATCAATGCTTATTATAGATCGATGTTCACACAATAAATAAAATACGACTTGGGGGAGCATTTGTTAATTCTAAAAATTTGAAAGTAATTATCAAAGAACAAGTTAAAGTTGTTCCGTTAAACGTATTAGCCCTTTGTAAAGATGTTTCCTCCGGTTGTCTTAAAGATAAGGGTTCCTCGTCATTTTAAAAAGTTGTAAGCCAAACATTTTTAATTGTTTTTGTTTTGTCCAGGCTTTTTCTTCACTTTTATAGCATATTCATAAACTAATTATTTCGTCTGTGTTCATGTTAATTCTACAAACTTGGTGAACAATTTAATAAATAAGTTTCAAGATATTTTTTCTTCGTCTTCTGTTAAAATAGCCCCATCATAAGTAGCATACAAAGGTTTATATGTAAATAGTGGACTTCCTTTTTGCATCTCCTTTCTAACATATCGACGTACCTAGTGTATTCCGATCTAAATCACAACTGCGGGACGTTAATATGAAAGCATTTCCAGTGAGAATATTGTTTGCTGTATCTTTCAGTACATCTTCATTGAATAATCCTTTGTTAGTCTTCCTTAGCTTAAAACCACAAACATTTAAATATTTAACATCTAATAAAAATGAACATTCATAATTAAACGGACTATAATTATTTCAAAAAATAAATTTCCATTTAGGTGGCGTCATCAAACCCATACTTTTAAGGGTCAAGACACCCACAACACAACTGTCAAAACTTTTAATTTTGAATAATATATTTATCTAAAACTTTTATTTCGAAATAGTTTTGGTTGTTACTTACATACATAAAACACTGTAATGCTATATAATACTAAAAGTGTTTAATTGATACGGAATTACTGTTATGGCAATTTAAACTCAACTAGATATTCCAAAAATAAGACTATTTGAATGGATTTATTTATATTTTTGTTTAAAATTTACAATAAGAAATTAAATAATATTTATATATTGAAATTATCTTTCAACATGTAATAGATTTTGTTATAGATATCCTAAAACCCATGGGGGTCATGGAACTCCCCTATATGATAAAAAATATTTACCCAATTAATAATTAATTTACCTAAATATTTCACTAAAATTTGAAAAATGTAAAAACCAACTTTTTCACTTTTTTATTATATCTTAAAATTTCAGCCTGCTATAACTTTGTTTTATAAAAATTATTTAAATCATAATATTATCTGTGGAATATATACCATTTTTTATCTCTGTATACCATCTAAAGTTCGAATTCAATCTGCGACAGAATTTATTAAAATTTAAAACTATTGATTATTGAAAACATTCCCTAATCAATACCTACAATTTGAAAAAAATAAAATAAATAATTTAATTTGCGATAAGTCTACTTAATATGTAGACTTATCGCAAATTAAATTTTGTTGACTATATATTTTTAAATAGGTATCGATATATTATGTGTACCAAATATTAAAAGATTGGTGACCAGGGGTAACGAGAAACTATTATGCATCGATGTTTAAAAAAAAATATTTTCCGAACTATCTGGTTACACTTTATTCAAAGTATTGTTCAATATACAAACGAAATTCTTTGGTTCTGTTTCTAATGTCTCTTTTATAATTCTATTTGGAGCATGTTGAATTATTTAAACTTAATTCTACTTGTACATAATACAGGAGAAAGACATTAGTTCACTTTTATTATTGTAGCACCTTTATAGTTCTTTGCATAACCTCTCAGAGTTTGTAACATTTGGTCTGATAATACATTCGAAAGTTTTTCATTCAATATTACAAGTATAAATAGAAGTACATACAAAGAATTTGGTTGTTAATTTTCCCCGTAAGGTGATACTTTCAATACCTATTTATCCGTTGAAATGTATCACAACCAAACAAAATATTCTACATTGTTTTTTTTGGGTAAACGTTTTGTCTTGAGTCCCACCACTTCAAAACAAAGTATTGATCAATTAATTTACACATATACGTTAGTTTCAAACATGTCTTTCAATAGCAAATATCGAAAAAAGTATCATCATAGATATATGATTATTTGTATAATGTTTAATTATTTACTATAGCAGGTATAAAATGATAGTTTTCTGAATTGATCATAGGGATTGCAACAAATGATAAAATTATGATAATATAATTAACACAAAAAGGCATTTATTATACCACATTCCGAGTGTAATATCAAAAATCACAAAAATATCAAGCATGCAGTGTGGTTGCTTTTCTAAATTTTAATAGTAAGAACTTTTATAACGCTAGAATTTGGATTGAAAAACATCAAAATTTAGATGCTCTGATTCATTACAATGACAAAAGCGTATTGTGCGTTGTTTTAATTTCCTAGCATCCATGTCCAAATTGTATATTGCAAGAAAGCCCCACACTTGCTCCAATAAACTAGTAGGTGGTCCTAGTCCGGTCCCCAGTAAAAAAGTCATAATTTTCTCAAAAATTAGTATGCTAAATAATCGTATTTCAAAAGTGGAAATCCATTTGTGGTATTTAAATAGTCTTATTGCAAAATAAAATTGTCGGTATTCAATTAGTCTTATGAGTCAACTAGATATAGTTAACTATAAACAGTTTTGAAATAGTACATACTGATAAAAGTTCAAGCACAACATTTGTGAACATAAAATTTATTTATTTTAAATGTTGGTACAAAGAAGATTACTTATTTGCTGCGGTATAAAAAATATTGCTATGAATTTACGTTGCATATAATGTTTTCCAGTTTTACATTAGCATGTAGATCGATTAATCATTTTAACCACTGAGAAACGATCTCTCACGGTAAAATCGGACTAACTTTCAGGCCGAAGCATATTTGAAAATTAATTGCAATGTAATCTATTCAAGAACATAATTAATTGGATTTTCCACAAAATCCACTTTTCATTTACAACTTTTTAAATACGACTTTAACATTACGATATTTTAAAACGATTTTTTAACTTGCAAATATTTTTTCTTAATACCATTTTATACGACTTTGCAACTATTACGACTTTTCACTATAAATCTTTCTAGTCACCTATATGTCCAAAAATAATCAATTCAAGTCTATGAGTGTCCCAGTAAATTTGATAGAAATTAATGTTGATATTGCTGGATAAATTTTTTTAATGAATGTCAAATTTGCATAAGGAAGTGGTTTAGTTTAGATAAATCAAATTTGTTTACTTCACTTTTCGACTTTATTGTGGTTCTGTTGTCTTGTACCAATATTTCTAATTCTTAGTATAGATAGACCGTCATCGATGGGCGAAGCAGCCACGACGAGAATCACATATCATATATAACGGAAAGTCTATTTATAGGTATTGCCTTCCAACTTTGAAAGAAAACAAATGCTTATTTAGCTGAAATTGTGCAAAATCTGGCTTTTTTTGCCAAATGTGTACACTATGAAAGGGTTTCCAAAGATATTTTGTTTAGTGAGTTTTGAATTAACCGGGATCAAAAATGTTTGTTAGAAAAATGTAAAAAGTCACCACAGTATCCATAGAAGAGACTGATAGATAAATAGTACTAAGGCCACCAAAGTATCTAAAGTGTGCGGTATACAAACTTGACAATAACTTATGCATACATTAAAAAAATAATACAATTATAACATAACCTTTCATTATCCTTGGGTTTTTAGTACCTCGATGTCCTTTACGGGAAATGGTTTATAGTATTTATACAAAGACCTTATCACAGTGTTCAAATATAGGTTTGACCATATTTAATTTCATGGTGCCTAGAAAATGATACAGACGTCAAATTTGAGCTACATATTTGGATGCAAATCCTTATTAAAATGCTAGAACCCAAGATACTTAAACATGCCAAGGACGATTCCATTTTTAAAGTTATGATTTATGCCACTTTTGTCATGTTAATTGATAACTATTTAATCATTTTAGGTTATGTATCATCTATTAACTGGGTGGATAATTCAACAAAGGACATCAATATCAGGCTAAAAATGGTTTCTCCTTTAAAAAAGAGTTTTTTTTAGTTTTATGATTAAAAATGGCTAATTCAATTCTAAGTCAGTTTTAGTACATCTAAAATGAATTCAGTTATTATAAATAAAGTTTTAAAAATCATTTTTAACACTTTGACTAGGTTGGTCTTCAGATCACTGGATCAGAGCATGATACTAGAAGTATAGTTACTTTCCAATTGGCACACTGTATGCCAAATTTCAACAAACCATTAAACAATTAGTTTGATACAAAACATCTTAACATTTTTGTGGTGAATCTATTTTTATAAAATTTTCTACAATTGGGAATTCAGCGGAGAAAATTAAATTCAAAGAAATTCCACTTGTTAGAACTATTTAATCGCATTTTTTCTTTAAAAATGGCTCTCAGGTTGTACCCCGTTATGTGAAACAATAGTGTTTATACATAGTATATCAATTCTATCAATATTTGAACTCGGAATCGATTTTTCTGCAAAAAAAATATCATTTTGACCATCTTGAACAAATTTCACTTTTTCAGAGGCCGCCATCATAACGTCATTTCTGTAAGGGTTCTTCACAAAAAAAACCAATTTTACACCAGAGAATTTGCGATAGAATGCTTCGATCAATCCCCAAATTTCATAGAAATCGGTTGAACTTGAATATATTTCGACCTCACCCCCACTAAGGAAAACACAGAGTCAACGTACAAAATACTTTTAATAAGTACAAAATTTAACTATTCATTTTGCAAGACACACATTTAAGTCTTGATGGTTCGTTCTCCATCAATTTTCTAATCTTATTAGATAATTTAATTTCTTGGTCATACCATAAAAATCGATCAGGTTCACCTCTATTATCACTGGAAGGCCACAAAAATCGGTCACTGATTTCGATTGCTAATTTCGAGCGTACAAGCGCTATACCACCCACTGACTCCGGACCTGGATGGTAAATACGGCCAGTATCTGGACACATGAATAAATCGGCCGGAGAAAATCGGACAGTTAGGTTACCACTCTTGTGACCATAAGTCAGTTTGAATTCGTTCTGATCCATTTGTTCATCTGGGATATCTATTGGTTGGTAATATGGCAGTAGCTGTAATAAAACTATTGGCCGGTCGTCACAGCGAATGAAATTAGATTCACGACCACAGAGTGACAAATAGGGAAACTCGTCTTCATAGCGTCCAGTGTTGTTAATTCGGACCCGCGAAAAGAAAAAATTCAAAAACTTCTTCTCTATAAAATAAATAAAAAATATATAAACGATTAAACTGCTAGTCGGCATTCAACAAAATGACTGATGTAACAATGCGTACGCAAGAAAAATTAATTTGGTGCACTTGTAAACCAAACCCACATCAGTCACAAGTGAGTATAGAAAACTAAAATTATAACTACTTCATAGAGAGGAACTCTTTGACCTTATCGTTTTTTATGTCAGTTGTCTATCCTGACAGTGTTATCAGAATAGACTATTCATACGCATCAATAATTTTTGTCATGATTTTCAGAGTGAAGTAAAATCAATCCCAAATTAAGTGGAAAGAATTTCGCCAACGGCAAATTTTATTGTTAATCTACAGTCTTGGTTAATTGTCACTATCTACGCAAAAGAATATCTTGCAGACTGCAGGTGTTGAACATTTTTTTATACAGAGGATAAAAGAATCTACAAAATATGTTATTACCGTCACCTACCTTTAAAACAAGATGTGAATGTTTTCATTTTTGAATCATCCAAAAATAACTAAAATAGAAAACAATGCCTATACAGAAACTGTGTCAAATAAACAATAGGTACTCCCATTTTAGAAACATATAAATCAGTAAAATATTTTTTCCTTTGCCACTTCAGAGATAGTGGAAATAGTGCGTCTAAAAACAAACTTTATACCTAATACAAAAGACATTGCATTTATTCTTTCACAATTGTCAAATTTAATCTTATTTCTGTCAAATATCCTTCGGAAGTGTAGTATCCAAAGAACATTTTCTAATACTTAACACGTGTAGCAAAAGTAAACGAAATTAATTTTTTTGACCGTATGCATTTACTAATTACGATAAAATATTTTATTTTAAATGTTAAATATTACTAATAACCGAAGCCAATTAAATTAGTTTCGCTCTGGAAAATTTAAAATCTATGAAATGATTAATTTATAAGTATAGAGTATTTCCTTGTTTTTGTCAACTTATAAGAAAAAGAAAAAAATTGTACATAGCTACATGCCATATATGGATCTATGTACTATTAAAAATTATTTTTTGATGACTAAAATTCGTATCTATCAAATACAAGGCCTCTGAGAGGAGTATTGCTTGATACTGATGACACAACCAATAAATTTTAAATTTTAATAATACCGATAATTAAGTTTTCTGCTAGGATATAACAAGCATTTTATATTAAATTTACACAATAAGTTTTTTCATAATTAAGTTTTTATACAACAGTATCAGCTGTTATTTCAAGTTTAAACTTTTATTTGAAATCTATGTGGTATAGGCCAACTTGTATATCCCAAGATCCACTTGACCGATTGTCTTGAAATTTGGAATAATGATTGACATGGTCAGAAAAACGTGATCTGTTAATTCTTGACAAAAATTTGAACTCATATAATTTTAAAGCTGAGCTATCTCTAAAGTCTAAAGCATTTATTTTGGATCCCTTATGTCTATGAAAAATATTATATTAAATTTATATAAACATTGCATCAGAAATTATCCAATATGATAACAACTGTTCTTTCAAATTTTATATAGTTAACTTTCATAGGGCCTACTTTATCGCTTTTTTGGAGACGTATGAATAATTCCAAATCTCTTATAAAGGGTGGTCCAGAAGTTACTTCCTTTTTAATAGAATCCATAGTTGTGAGTATTGATTTTTTTAGTTTATAGAAGTAATCATATCATCTATGTTGCTATATTATATGTGTTGTAAATGTCAAGCATTGAAATCAGCTTAAATTTAAAATGCTGATATTAGCAATTGACGTCAATGTAATAATACGATGAATTATTATAATACACTTAATAATTTAAGATGCAGAACAGTTCTGATATTAGCAAATACACAATCGAATACTGAATATTTTCTGCTGTTTAGTGGTATGATTTTGATCATTCTCGTAATGCAATGATGTCAATAAAGCAAAAGTTATGAGAAAGATTCGATGTGGAACCACCAGATGGTCGTGTCATTAAGAAGTGGAGTGAGAAATTGTTTCAAACGTGTAACATCTTTGATAGACATTGAAGTGGTAGACCTAATGAAATAGAAGATTATTTTGACGAAGTAAATGAAGCGATTACACAGTCGGCTACAAAAATCAACTCGAAGATTATCAGACGAGCTTAACATACCCAAATCAAGTGCACAAAGGATCCTCAAGAAAAATTGGAATGCGAAACCATATAAGCCGGTTAAAGTTCAGTATTTGACACCCCAGGATCATATCAATCGTGTCCATTGTTGTGAACTTATCTTACAAAATATGACAATGCAAGGCTAAGAAGAAAATTAATGTTTTCAGACGAATGTGCTGTGTATCTAACACAAAAGCCACACAACTTGATAATGTGGTCGAACGAGAATCTTCACTTTTGGGAGCAAGTTCAATAGTTTCAACCCAAGTTAATGATCTGGGCAGCTATATCCGAAAGTGCTTTAATTGGTCCTTTTTTCATTGAAGGTTCAGAAGATGCTGATCGCTACCAACAACTACCTTTTAACGGATGAATATATTCCTAAGCTACAACGACGAGGTGTACTTTACTCATGCCATTTTAAGCAAGATGGGGCGGGCACCTTGTTATATGACTGTAAGCACTTAAAATATGTTGAATGTGTACTTTTTAGGCAACACACTTCACATTCATAACACATATTTTTAGATATGGGTGTTGGAGGTATTCAAATCGGCACAAAATGTTACTCATTGTTTCTTTGCACTATGTTCAGTACGTAACCTAATTCTGAAGGTTTTAAATATAAATCTATAGATATTGGTAGATATATGTATTTTATTTTTACAACAATCTTTAAAATGTATACTTATGGCAGCATTAAAAATCAGTTTCCAATGTACATGATTCTGAACAAATAAGCGACAGCATGTTGAGCAGGAAAACATAAACAGACTATGCTATCAATGTCAACTTATAAAATACTACTATTCAAAGATGCTGTGCATTAAATTCTCTGACTGCACTCAGAAGTCGATTGGCCATCAGTGGATGTTGAGTTGAAATTTTGTATTTTGCTCAGGTCTTTAGAAATTCGGAATGAACGGATTCCAAATCTTGTTCACTCCATCTCAACAAACCGCAATTATGATCACTGCAAAACTGTTCCACGCGAAAAAATACACAACGTATCTTTGTAGTTATTGAAATTCCTAAGTCGCAATAGCTGTTTTGAATCACGATTTTATTCCTTGTATTGTGGTAATAAATTTTCTCTAAAGCATGACGTGACAACTCCATCGAAATACTTGGACATATTTCATACAGTGAAGAGGAGCAATTGATCAGTGCTTTTTAGCAACTTACAACAAGCATTACCATGGAAGATTGGAAGATCTCTCCACAGTAACTTTTTGTTTGAATGTGGCAAAATTGAAACCATTTATTGCAGCTGGCGAATCATTTTCCAATTCTTTTGGTAACTGTGCCAATTAGTAAGTGAACTTCTGGTGAAGCACAAGAGTGATGTCATTATCTTTGAGAATTGGCAAATGGATGTAATTGTGGAAAGATTTTGCATTATTCAAATTTGACCCAGATTTGTGATACTCACAAAATTGTTGTCTTATTGAGCTCAATGTTCTCAATTGGTCTACACATTGCAAAACTACTTGTTAGGATAAGTAGCTCCATGTAAACTTAGACCGAGCATCAAACCAGCCATTTTGAGATCAGCTGCAAAATCTACCCTATGTAAAGCAGAATTTCATAACTTTCTGGAACTTCAGGAGCCAGAGCAATGACAAAAAACTTGTGCATACTCTATGTTTATCAAAACCGTTTGATTACTGTCACCATTTCTTGGATCAATAACGCTTAAACAAATCTTAAGTGGGTTACCACCTCCATCCACTCCTAGTTTAACTAGCTTTGTGCTATTAGCATCACCAGCGCAGTCTGTCTATTTTCCTCTACAACAAAGATAAAATGTTTCACATCTTTACAGAAGACTAATGGCTGTGAAGTTGTTTCATAACATGGGTTTGCTGAAGCGCCTGTAAACTTAGTTTTAAATGGTGCAGCTATGACCTCAAAATGATTATCACATATATGATTTATTTTTCAAAGGCATTTTTATCGTCGGTTTCATGTCTTATATGGCTAGCCAACTTCAGTGTTTCATTTCGGTTAACATTTAAATCAACCTGAATTTTTGAAAATGAGTGACCACTAAAAGCTGGCTCAGGTGACTTACTTATTGCATGGTAATTGATGACAACTTTAAGATTGTGGCCACTACTAGTCGATAGATTCAAATCTTGTTTTCCTTCTTCTGATACTTTGGATTTAAGAAGGAAGGATATTTTTTCTTTGCCATTGGTGGTTGGCCTACAGCAGCTAAATGAGTTATGTACTCATATCGTGTGCATTTTAGGTTAGACTGTGGAACATAGACTGTGTTCAATGCATAGTATCTATATGGCAATAGGCTTGTTAGCTCGCAACGCGTGATAAGCAAGCTGAAGCCGTAGGTATATATAGGAGTTCCGAAAAT
>JAUYWI010060268.1:0-16029 GCA_034780595.1 Parotoplana pacifica | reverse complement strand
TTATTTAAATTTGAATGTCGCCTAGTTATTTCAGTAGTTAAGGAATTTAAATTTGAACATTCAAATTACACTATATATAGAGCTATTTTTTATACTGAAATTTATAACAATTAAATTATTTAAGTGAGGTATGCCAGAGGCTATCGAAGAATTTTTGGAAATGTAGAAACATGGACGACCAGTTAAGTTGTTAATTTATATTAATTATTTTATATTATTTTGTAGTATAGAAGGATTTTATAGAATAAAATTTAATATTAAATTATAAATAAAATTGTCTTCATTTTAACTTATTAATATTTGTCTCAGGGAATTTATAAAGAGTGAAATTAGTTAGTCATTCCTGCTAACAGATTTAAAAAAAAAGTTCCACAGTGTGGCTAACACCATACTTATCCACATGGCAAATATCTTGTTTAAAAAAGACCATCCACTTGCAGCTAAGTATAGCATTTTATAAAATCTAAAATTAGAAATTGAGGGTGAAGGTGGATTTTCCTTTAACTGATATAATTAATAATTTAAAGTTGACAATCATAGAGGCTTTGCATAATGCATCATAACATGAAATGGACAGAATATGTTATTTCATATTATAATTAACACATAATCAAATATTTTGGACTCACAGCTTCTCTTTCTTCCTTTTCATTTTATTTGAGATATTAACATCTTCAGTTTTTAGTAGTGGGTACTCAATGAAAAATAAATGCATAGCTTGTAGAATTAAGAATTTTCCTCCTTTTATCTATGAAGGTCAGAATCTTTGACTTCTTGAGTGCAACCAGTGTAGCATAATTCTTAGTAAGGATAATGTGATGAGAGATTTGAGCTTGCACATCTTCTGATAAAAGGTCTTGGAGGGTTATATCCTCCAAGCATTTTTTGGATAGATTTTTGATGAAGTATGGATTTAAAAAAAACTATGTAACTAAATAAATATAATTAACATAAAAATATTTTTAATAAAATTTTTCATTTATTTAAAACAGATTTATCCCCATATTCAATATGCACTTACATGTGTTTTCTAGAAAAGTGGCAATATATACAGGAAAAGAAATTGAAATAAAAGTCATAACATTAATAAATAATGAAAGAAAATACTAATTAAAGGAATTCATGAATGGATTATTTTACTAGCTGTTTCATTTTAACATGGTCAATCTACATCTGTTTACCATTAGGGTTATATGAAACTTTAATTGATCCATTTTTATAAATATTCTTGCAAAGCATCATATATTAAATTTCAAGTGATAAATCAAATAGAATTTAATTATTTTGAGTTGAACTATGGCCTATTTCTGTGTTTTTTAACCCAGCCAACATTCAATAATAAGGGCCATTTTATATAAATTATATTTATAGATCTTATCTAACAAAAATAATTAAAAACTAAGACTAGCAACATAATTTAAATATAAATTGTAGTTAAGCAAATGAAAACAAAAAGACATGTAACACATTTTAGTCTGTGATCAGAGGCTCATTTCACTATGGATTTTGTGCATGTTGTTATGCTGAGCATGAACATACTATCATATTTCTGTTTCACCAGTCATTCTTATATGAGTATAAAGCACACTCAGTTTTACAATTTAAAGTGCACCCAAAACTAGGCCATAGTTCAACTCTGAATAATTTAAAAATTATTGGAAATAATCACTTGAAATTTGAACAATGATGTTATTTGGCTTATCTACCATATTTATGTCAATTGGTCAACCACATGATTATTGATTACATTTTCAAAATATATTTGGTGTTTTGACATGAACTAATCCTTTAGAATATATCAATATTTGTCTTCATTCATAAGTAAAATTGGACATTTTAATTTTACTGATTAAGTTTTAAGATTATTATCCCCATTTTTCCAAGTGGCAAAAAGTGCAGTAAACCTCATTATGGTGTACATCTTTGGAAATATTAGTGGCTAATCATCAATTTGACAGTGTGAGTGGCTTTTAATAAAAAAAGAGGCTTCCAAGTACTTGTTTGCCAATATCTTCTTCTTTTTATCTTCTTATGCAAAATTGGCAAATTTTCTTCACTTCTATGCTTTGCTATGAAATATACGAACATTTTATATTACTCAGACTGTGGTTATGCCTGGCTGATGAGGCCCAACAAGGCCGAAACAGCTGTCATGGGCTATCATTTACGAGTGTGTCACTGTACACATTGTAGTCTTGTGATATGAAACCATATGAAATCATTTCTGCTATGTTTTTCATAAAACTCAAACTATACATAGAAAATTAGAAAAACACACTAAAAACACATTTTATATTATCATTTTAAAGGAGGCAAATTTTCAGTTTGATGCATTTTGTTTTCAATTTTCATGCACTGACCATAGTGCTAATTTCAACACAATATTTGCATTCTTAAATATCAAAATCTATAGAGCAATTTGATAAGTCTATCAAATACTATTTATCAAATATTTAAAACCATAGAGTAATTATTTCTCTATGCTAAAACTGATTTTCTTTTAATATAGGAAAGATACAAAAATGATGACTAGGCTCATCTCTATTTTATAACTACCAGCTTTTACTACTCACCTTTGTAATTGGGACATCTTTTTTTTAATTGTCAGTACACATAGTTAATTCATACCCAATAGCATTGCACTGACAATAGCTATTTTTGTAAGGAATGTGATAGTTTACTCTGATAACAAAGAGGCAGTTCTCAGCATTTTCAGATCATCCAATATTCACGTTTTTAGTGAACCTCAAAAATGGTTTCTAAAAAGTATATTTCTAGTCAGTGTGCCATGGATACTTGGATATACTTGAATTTGAAACATTTAGTCAAACTATACTTGAATATACTTGAATTTTGTCATATAAGAAAATAACAAAAGTTAAACAACTACATATAGCCACAATAAATGTAAAAAAATGTACTTCACATAATATTTTTACTCTCCAGTCATATTATCCTATAATTGTCCAATGAATACTACACAGATACACCTTTAGCCTATGGGTACCTTTTTATTTACAGTTAATTTATGTTTAATGTAATTTACATGTCAAAAATGGCACAAAGGGGTTTCAAAAGCACCTCAAACCAGAAAGAGCTGTGAATTTATTAAATTATCCTTAGTCAGTTCATATAGAATTTTAATCAGTGGATTAATGAGCTAACTCGGTTATCAGATCTTCTTCCTACTGACAGCATATTATCAGGGTACACACTCACCTGGAAAACCTGGAGTTGTCAGGGAATTTAGGGTCTGCCTGGAAACATCAGGCAATTTGGTGTGTGGTCTGAAAAACTGTTTCAGAATCTATTTGGTTTGTGGAGTAAATTTGACAAGTCCATGCTTTTTGTAATTTAATTTCTAAATTTACTGGCATTGAACTTTTATAGGCTTTTAATTTATTTATTCAGTTCTTGAAACTTCCTTTGTAGCCCTTATGGATGCTAATGTAGGTGTATGCGGTGCCCTTATGACTGCAGGGAATTAGGTGTCCCTGGCTGCTGAGCTGTCATTTAGGTAGGTGTATGCGGTGCCCTTATGACTGCAGGGAATTAGGTGTCCCTGGCTGCTGAGCTGTCATTTAGGTAGAACATTATGTTGAACTATATTGACTATATTAAATTTTATATAAAATGTATTAAATTATATTTGTTATTGCATTTCTGATTTGAAAACTGTCAAAAGTTAGCTCCATAAACTAAGTATACCAAAGTATTCTATTCCATCCATCTAATAAGTATTTCTTGGATTCAGTTAAAGCTGGTCTTTCAGCGAGAGTATCTGGCCCCATGTTGGGTTTGCTTCCAAGCACATTCGAAGACTCACCAACAGTGCAGAATATCAGTCTTGGGCTGACAAAGTAGTCGCAATATCTTTGCAGTGGTATAGCACCTTTTTGGGAGAGGAACTTAAGTGGGGTCTCCGAGTAATGTGGCCATGTTTGATGAATCATTGAACAAGATCTCACAGAAGGCGACAATGGACCTCATATTATGGTTTTGTAGTGAACAGGCCAACTAAATACTTACTCGGTGTTGAACTTCTGTTTTCCTCAACAGGACCAAAGCACCTGGCTGACTCATTGAATGCAATTTGTAAAGCGCTTGATGAGTTTGGTCACACGAAGTTACTGGCCACTTCCATGAAATGCTTGCAGCAGGCTAATGCCTCTTCAAAAGTACGCCTATGACGCGATCTGATTACCAAGTGACAGCAGCTTGCCCGAAGGTGCATACTACTTAATAATTGCTGTATTTATAGGATGAATTAACTTTCTTATCCAAAAGTTTTATTAAAGAATGCAAGAATGAGTTTGTTGTATTGTTCAACCAGTCCTAATTGTAAATGTTCTATTCAACTTATACATCTTTTAGAAGTGAACTCTTCTGGATTCTAGGCGCGTGCATTGAGTCCCCTCGTTACTTTGGATCGCCCAAATGGAGCTAATAAGGTGGCGGAAGGTTTGGTGAGGATCATCACTGCAAACCACAGTCTGCTTTCCAGTGTGACAGATGGTGAGTGACGTCATTGTTCAGCAGTGTGACACCCTCCTCCATCGTGACCTGAACTTCGATACAGAAATCGGGGCATTCAAGGCAGTTCAGTTGAAGGACCAGCCTTGTCTAGATGATCTCTATTGCAGATGCATTGGCAGCCAGGAGCTGTGGCCCATCGTGAGCCTCTCTCACATGGAAATGCCACAGTATGTTAAGCAATCCTTTATAATCTACAATTAATTTCGTTTTATTATAGCGATTTCCGGTTGATAGTGGTGTTAGTATCCAAGCAAACCAACTAGAGGTTAATCTCTATGAGGAAACAATGGTGGGTCTATGATTCTATCAATGACACCTCATCCATTGCTAGCGTGGTTACTCCAGAAATGACCAAAGTAAGTTGAACAATATTTTGCATGATTACAGATTTAGTTGTGTCTCTTATCTTTCAGTCTGTCAAAGGTGCAAATCGAGGCTATGTCTTAGCCCTGGAGGGGAACTGCAGGAGAAGCAGAAGAGGAGAAGTGTAGGAGAAAGGCTGCAGCTTTGTTGGAGATTCGCGAAGAAGAGGCGCGTGCCACAGAAGCGTTACAAAGTGCTGTCAAGAAGGGTAACCTGTTCAGTGACGTACTCTATATATCATACTGCACCCGTTCGTTGGTTTGTACATTTTAAGTGTTTTTAAAAACATTGCACTTGACAAATATACTTCAATTTTTTCCATGACGTAACGAGGCCACTCCTCTGATCAATATTGACGTTCTCTCCCCGTACAAATCACCAGTCGAGGGCCTTACAAGCAGACCAAGCCCTGGGGACAATAAGAATACAGAAAAGCACAATTTATTAAAGAAGAAATCAAACTGTTAGGCGTAATAATAAAAAAACAAGAATACTTTGATAAAAAGATACTACTTATTCATACTACTCGCAAATGATAGCCCAGGACAGCTGTTTGGGCCTTGTTGGGCCTCATCAGCCAGGCATAATCACAATATCTAACACGGGTGATCACTTGGTTGTGTACTTTGGCATTCCGAATACTGCCACGTATAAAAAGCACACAATATTGCAGAGTGTCGATACTTGTCTATGAAATCAATCAATTATGTGATCGGTGACCGAAGTGAAATTGATTTCGTCATCGCAGATAGCAAATGCTGTTATGTGAGATTGAAAAGCAACAGGTTATTGTCTGCAGTTCAATCAGCAAGTAGGTGTCACTTAATAGGATTTCGTAAATTGCGCCATTACATTTTAAACATTTCGAGATCTTTTTTTGTTGAATTCACGGCATAGTAATTATTGTTGTTGGATACCTGAGAAGAAATTCCAACAATAAGGTTATTTAAAAACACAGTATGCAGGGAAATGAGTCGGATAGAGAGGTTACAGAGCATGGGAAGGTGTTACTTGGGATATGCACAAAGTGCAGGAGGAGGCAGCGAATTGGCAGTCACAAAGAGAGTGAGATTTGTCTGGCAGAGGTTTAGAGGTCTGGAATCAGTGCCGTGCGGCTATAGACTGACTCTGGCCATGAAGGGGCAAATATAGAGCACATGTGTTAGAACGGCAGAGACATGGGTAGTAAGATCAATAGAAGGCAATGGTTAGAAAGATATGTGGAGTTAAGCAGCGGGATAATATGAATTCAGAAGTGTTGGCGGCAAACGTTTTGTAGTGTTCATGTCCTGAGAAAGGAAGAGAATATTGGTGGACATGGAGTCTCCAAGTGGAAGGGGCGAGGGAAAGAGGGCGCCCAAAGTTGACCTGGGAATGTATGGCAGAGAGAGAGAATATCGAAAGGTTGGAAGATCGAAGCTTGGCGATGGGAAGATGGAAACTGATGGAAAGAATGAGGGTCGGCGACTCCCTGTCAGAGGGAAATAAACCGACCCGTTTCAAATAAATGATGACGAGTTGGAAGTTCTTTTTGCTTATCTTCTTTTATTTTTTAACATTTAGATTGTGCAAGTTATCCTGCCTTATTTTCGAACGTAGAGGCTCCCTATGATTTATTAGAATACTCGTTTTAAAATGTTTCATTCTGATCTTAGTATAAACATTTAATTATTATTTATTTTTAAAATTTGCTGAATACATAAAATCAACACAAATTCATAGATAAGTTTTTAAACGAAAGGAGACACTATGAAATACACAGCCAGCATCAGATGTTAGCAGAATAGTTTATGTACCGATGCAGTGGATCAGATCTCAGGGTTCAAAGTATCCACAATGATCACAAACAGGTTGACTGTGAGTGCGACAAGTGTGGCTGCCACAGACATAACAACAGCCATAGATTAGCTTTCGATCGATACATTTGTGACAACGCTTGCGCTCTGGTTGATGTTCTTGGATCGGTGCCACCACCAGGAATTGGCACCTCGTGGATCCCGTTGCTGCATTTGAGGTGTCATTAGCTGCGACTGCAAGCTGTGTGAGAAATAGTGAAAGTCTGTTCCTCTGCCAGTATGGATGACGCAGAATCCAAGAGTTCTGTAGACGTTGATAGCTGCTGTCCTTGATTTATTTCATTTCGACGGCGTAGGTAAAGTCCACAAAATAGCCAGTACCAACATCTCCCAGCACAAATAATATGTACACGAATCGGGCATCTTCCACGAGTTGGCAACAATTGTTCGATAACACAGAAATAGGCCGAGGGTATTGTGCATCGTTTGCGTAGCAATAATAAATGCCAAAGATCCCGGATTGCGGCCAACCAATCAGTTGTTCGTCTCTGGCCGCGTCTATTTCGATCGTCGGTGCATATATGTTTGGGAAGACATAGAAATCTGTCTCGTGACACTGAGACTGGACCAAATTGGGCGTTCCAAAAGTCATTCAGCCTTTCTCGACCACCTCTAGGGACTCCCAGTAAGAGGAGAATCACAATGAATGCCCGAATTTCATCAGGAGACACATAATGCCACAAATGGTTGTCAGTCTGCCAACCCCTGTTGATTGGTGAGCTGCTGCACAATTAGCTGATTCAAGTCACCAGTTGGAAAAGAATTGAGAGGTTCACTGGGTTCTGCGGATAACACGTGGGGTGCTGGTTCTGACCTTTCGTGCACGATGTTCGCATTTCGTCTGCCTCTTTGTTGAGGAGGTACGCTTGACCACTGCCTCTATAAATATACCCACTGTATATTTAATGTTAGTCACCATGATCTTGAATAACATAATAGAAATAAAATTAGACAAAACATCAAAAGATCAAAAATATGAAGTTAATTAGATATTTCGCCAAAGGCTTTATCAATATATTTAACAATGAATAAATTTCAATATCTAGTCGACAATTCAAGACATAGATCAAGAAAAAAAACATACGAAAGCCTTTCGGTATGATATTTCGACGCTTGCATTCACATAAAAACTGAAGATTGGATAATTAAAGTAGGTGTCAACTTAAATCTATTTTGGCAGACGCCATTCACCGCAATGACAAGTTGACACCTACTTTAATTATCCAATCTTCAGTTTTTATGTGAATGCAATCGTCCAAATATCATACCGAAAGACTTTCGTATGGTTTTTTTCTTGATCTATGTCTTGAATTGTCGACTTGATATTGAAATTTATTCATATATTGATAAAGCCTTTGGCGAAATATCTAATTAACTTCATATTTTTTTTATGTTTTGTCTAATTTTATTTCTATTATACCCACTGTTTATTCTGGGAGTCTCCCAACTTGCTCATTCGAGTGCTGCTTTTATTTCAGCTCCTTTCAAGAGATATTCGTCACGAACGGAATGTTATTCTTCAGTGTGTTCGCTATATTTGCAATCATAACTTTTTTGGAATCGGTTCCACGTCATCAGAGAAGTCTTCTAAAAACAGTAATTCAACTGGTTCTCTGACTGTCCCCAATCAAATCTCAGATGCTGAACCGCATATTGATTTTTATGATGATGATGATGAGGCACCGTGGGAAAATGTGAAAGAATAGTTTATTTTGTACTTTTTATACAATAAAGAGTTTTCTTTTATTCTAAAAATCATGTTTTCTCTAGTCATCCATTGGCCAACCAAAGAGTAATAACTATATAAATGACTGTGTACCAAACTATGTACAAATGATAAGCACTGAAAATATGCAACAATAGACTTGCTATTTCAACAAATCAAACAGTCTATAAATTTCTTTTCTCTTAAAAGTAGGTTTATATGCATGGTGATACCCAAAACGTTTTTTTTTTCAATCTTAGTGCGTGATAAAATAATTACCTAAAATATTGAGGGTTTACAACAATGTTAGTACATATCGCGGCTGATTTTTTTTGTATAGTATGGTATTTGTTTTTAATCGCAAATTGGTCGCAATGCCTTGACATTCGGTGTGTAGATCAATTATCAGCTATATGGCATGCACTATGCTCACATTTACAAAAAAATTCGTTATTGCGCCGTCCATATCATGGAAGGTCTGGAGAAGTGATTTTATCATATAGCTTTTACATTATTTGTAGTTTGACTTGTTCTGGCACTAAAAATCAATGGCTTTAAATGCCAATGAAATGTTAGCTTAAAACTGAGATTTATAATCTAAAACAAGGTATAAAATGTTGAGATACGTAGTTTTTATTTGTACTCAGATGTGAGGCCTGTGTCCACTAAAATGTAATTTTTAATAAAATATTTTATGGTAAAATTACCCAAACAGTATGCCAAATTTGAAGACATTTATAGAAACAGTTCCAATTTCAGCATACATATTAAACTACTAATTTTGGACACAAATTCTTTGGGGTTAAATTACTTTTTTATTAAATTTTAAATATATTTTTTTTTATTTGCATGTCATGTTTCTTCTTGGGCACAGATATCAATCATTTTAAAAATGTAATACATACCACTGCTCTCAATCACGAAAGTGCCTTTTATACAAGAATACATTTTATTTTTATTATAAATATTTTTTACAGAAATTTTATTAGGTATTTAGTTATTGGTTGTGCGTCATAGTTGGTAGCAATCTGTTATCTACCAACAAATGACCCACTTTTACCAACCAATAACTAAAGTAATAAAATTCATAAGTTTTTGTCGATCAATGCTTAAAAACTTGGATCTCAGATTGCAATATGACCAAAAAAATCAGTGCTTTCAAGAAGCCGAATTAATTGTGATTTTATATTAACCTCTAATAACTGCAGAAAACAATTTTTAAATATTTCAAAATTGAATTAAAGTGATCTACTATAAAGGGCCAACAAGGTTGATGAAATATATTTTTAGTTAAAAATTTGAGAAAACGCATTTACCGTTTTTGAGCTATCAATAGGTGTTGTAATAATTAAAAATGAAAATGTTAATTTAAAGTATACTCAAACGTTAAGATGTTTTAAAAAATTAACAAACTAATTATATATGGTTAAATTAATTAAACGAGAATCCAATATTATTTTTGAACAAAAAGAGCAGTATTTCCAAATATCTAACGTCATTGTTGTTTTTCTAACACTAAATAGTCATACAACAGAGGCAAGTTTGATATTTGGTTTCACTTTTGGAAATATATTTATTTAATCAACGTAAGTTTTTTTTGCCAAATATGCAACCAGTAGTTAATTTTATCAATAAAGCATTTTACTACTATTTGTAATAGTACTAAACTATATTGAACTATCGAATATATAGAATCACTGAAAAACCTATATGCCTTTACCAAATCATACTATAATAATAACCCTTCTGCTACGAAGATAATTTTCTCAGACATACTGTGAAGTCTGGTAATTTATTGCCATCATAGATTTATTTTAACCTAAAGATTTGTAGTAAAAACATGTGCATTTCTAATCAATGGATTCTATTGGTTCCATATTCTGAATAAAACTATATTCACTAAAATTATAAATTTTGCAAAATCAAATGTCTATTAAGCATCCAATGCTAGCTTTGTGCAGTGAGTCAATGCTCTAAGATACCTAATAGTTGTGTAGAATATGTTGTAGTATCGTTTATTTTCTAACAGATTGATTCCTATTGATTGATTACAAATTCATTTTAGGCTGTATTTGGAGACCCAACCAACAGCAGCAGCCATTTAGAGACATGGCAAAAAAAATATTATTAAAATATCATAAAACAATGTTTTGAAATTTTTAATAATATTTATAAATATGAAAGGAAGAAAAATAATTATCTATTTTTATTACTTTGAAAAATCATACATATAAAAATAATTCATTAAAACATTAATTAATGGTTTGATATTTATTCTGAAATTAGTATAAGATTTTTAGATTAAAAATAATTTTCCCTATGTCATTGTTGTTCTTAGCAAAAATTGTAAGTGATTTTAAGTAGGTTTCAGGAAAGCAAAACTAAGTTAGAAATTGTAATTAAAAATCTGGGCAATAATTCACTAAAGTCCTACTGCTATTTATTAACTACTTCTTACTTTAACCTAACTATAGGTGCAACAATACTTAGAGATGATGAAACATTTTTTGCAGATATGATTTTTGCTAAGAATAGTGATGATGTATGTCTCTAATATTTTGAAAGAAATATTTTTAGAGACATGGCCACCACTACCATGTGTCCAAGTATATTTTATTTAATTTGATATTATTCCTATTATGACTAAAGTAAACATTTTAATAAGTATAATGTTGGTATGATTAGGATACTGAATCTTGCTACATGGTAGAAGTAGCTACAATATTGCCATTATACATCACTGGATACTTCCTGGTTCCCAAATTATATCTGATGGATAGATAACCTACAATAAACTACAGAAGAGTTTAGCCATTCACAAGGAAAATTTTATCAACCCTATTAAAGCTTTGTTCATACTCAAAATGTTAAAAACCTGTAGTCTTATGCCAAATACAATTCAAATGCCAATATAGAACCAAAGATCAACTATTCATATTATACCTGGAAAAACAAATTTAAAAATAATCTATTCAGACTTTTAATTTTAGTCATTTGTGAGTTTTATGACTTTTTTCTTTTATGTTTAGACATATAAGACTATAGATTCATCTATTTTTTTATGTTTTATTTTAGGATATGTCTAAATCCATGGGAATTCCTGTGTAATTAGATCTGAACAGTATCCATGGGAATTCTTGTAGAATTAGGTCTGAACAGAGTCTAACTTAACTTCTTATAAAAGGGAACACACTTTTTAAAAGAAGTTTTAATTTTGTGTAAATTTAAAACTGGAAGTGTCTATTCAGAAGTACATCTGAATATATTGAAATTCTTGCTCAGGTATATGTTCAAATATTGTTTAAAAAAATTAAATCCTTCAGGTCAGTTTTTTTTTGAATAAGTTATTTTAATGATAAATTAGCATAGTCAAATAACTTATTCAAGAAAAAACAGACCCTAAGGAGTAGAAAATATTTTTTTTAAATAATATTTGGATATATGTCCAAGCAAGAGTTTTAATATATCCAAACATATATCTGAATAGAATCAGCCAATAAAAACTAAATTTAAAATTGTTTGCTATTTATTTTCATGGATATAGATTCTGTTACTTTGTTCAGATCTAATTCTACAGGAATTCCCATGTATGGACTGTTCAGATCTAACTACATGGGAATTCCCATGGATATAGACATAGCCTTTATTTTATATAATTTATAAAATAATATAACTTTCTTGGAAATAACATTAAATTTCTTTTGTAGCTGCTTTAAAAAAATATGATGCTTAAATATGAAATTATCAGAGTTTATATATTATGGATTTCTGAAACCAATAAATATATTCAGTTTAAAAAAGTGTGGAATCTAAAAATTTATTTGTTTAAGTGATATAGGGTCATTCCAGCATGGATCAACAGATTAAAAAAAGTGTATGTCACTTATCAACAGAACTATATTAAATTTTGACTAAGTATATAAATAGATGATTTCCCAAACATTGGATAGGTAAGTTTAGCTGTTTTGGTTTTATGCCCATTTTTTACAATATTTCAGAATTTATAAAACATGTTTAATTTAGTTACCTAAATCTCATGACTGACAAAAATAAACTTCACATTTAATAACATGTATTTGTATAATATCAAACAATGGTGATGTTTTTTATGTCATAAATTTTCTGACTATGTAAACACCATAAAATTTAATTCTCACCATTTTCAGACATTCATACTTTTTTCTGATACTCCACATTTTAAAACTATTTGTAGGGATATTATAAATACTATACAGTGTAATCCACTTTATTGGGGGCATTTATTGAAGTACAGAATCATTTACATATCTAATTTTCAAAAATAATTTGGTTTATTGGGGAAACAATCCATTTAATTGGGGCAAAAATTCCTGATTTGAGTGCACTTATTATATAAAAATAGCATGAGATCATCAAATTATTGTTGACATAATAATTTTTCCACTCACAAGTAGGCTGTTCAACCCAGCATACTACATAGTTGGGTAGCAAATGATGTGTGGAAACTGATAAAAACAATTATTTTAAAATAGTTTGCCCATGTAGATTTTTTCTGACATACAATAATGAATTGGGATTAAAAGCAATGAGTTATTCATTATTATATCATTCTAGAAGTTAAATGTTTTTTCAATTTGAAGATACTCTATTTTTTAAAAATTAGTGTTGTGTTTTAGTGCATTTCTTTTATATAAGTACACAAAGCTGTCTCATACATAAAGTGTATTTAGTATTCTAAAATCAAAGTTATTATATATCAGAATACTAACTATAGACAATACATGTTTATTGTTATAAACTACAGACAATATTGTAATGTTACTTAATAACCTGAAATATCTAAAAATGTTTGTTTAAAATTGATATGTCACCTGTATGTCAAAATCTTCTTGATGATACTCCAAATTGAGTAAATTGTATCTGAAATAAAATTAATAGAATTCCATCATTTATGCAGGATACCTACCTGTTGTTATACTGAGCAGCACATCCATTATTAAAATAGTGAATGGGCTTGATTTCTGGTACCATATCTTTTTACTGTGGTATAGAGACTGTAGAAATGTGTGTACAGCAACATGGTATAAGAGACTAGAAATGTGTGTACAGCAACATGGTATAAGAGACTGTAGAAATGTGTGTACAGCAACATGGTATAAGAGACTGTAGAAATGTGTGTACAGCAACATGCTTGTGATCCATGCTGTCTGTTTGAAAGTATGTAACACAAGGATGTTGTGTGATTTGTTTGGAAGATCAGTAAGAGGATTGTAGTGCATCCTGAAGGACAACTGTGTAATTTTGTGTAGTCTCCCAGTATAATAATTTCATCAGATGACAGATTTTCTTTCAGGTAAGTAAGGTTTTACTAGTAGAGTCAAGCATTGTTAAATTCCAAACTTCTGTCACTAAATCTCAATAAATTCCTCCGAATCTTCTGTAATTATTATTAAGTCAACTGATATTCATTGTTTGTAGGAAAATGTATCCCTGTCCACTATCTCTAATTGCTTGTCTTCAAGGACCAGTTAAGCACTCATGGCTCATGCATTTTCAGATGATTTGTCACACACAGCAGATAGGCTGAGAGTTGGTGTGATAAGGCTTGCAGCTTAAGCTTAGTGTTTTTATGAATTTTACAAACACATACTGAGTGTATTCCAGAAGCTCTGTTAGCACAGTTCATTTGGCTCATAATTCTGAAAATCCAATTTTTTTAATCTGGGTACTTTATATGGCACAAGATTAGCATTTTTTGTTTCTTGATGGTTACTGTCTCTTTTTTACCTGGTAAAAAATAAATTATCTGCTAATTGAAAAGAATATAACTTCTAGATAAAAAACCCTATCACAATTTTTTATTAAATTGATATAATAATGAATAACTTACTGATTTTTATCTCATTTCTTTATTTTATGCCAGAAAAAATTTGCATAAGCAAACTATCACAAAATGGTTGTTTTTATCAGTTTTTACACATTATAATTTTTTTCTGATATATTTATAATATGTACTTAAAATAGTTTTAAAATATGGAGGAATATGAGCTGGTTTTTATTTGTCAGAAAAAATGTATTAAGTGTCTGAAAATGGTGAACAATGATTTTTATTGTCATAGAAAATTTCTGACATAAAAAACCTATCCAAATACATATTATAAAATATGTATAAACAAAAAATTGTGAAGTTCATTTTTGTCAGTTATGAGATTTAGGTAATTAAATCAAGCATGTTTTATAAATTTTGAAACAATGCAAAAATGAATAAATTTAAGTGGGTTTAAAACCAAAATGGCTAAACTTATTTATTTATAAAAGGGTAACACATTTGTTGATCTGTGATGGAATGACCATTTACAGATGTGTGCAACTATTTCCAGCATTAAGCATTTTTAACTAGCTACATGGTACAAAAATGCCATTTCCATAGAAAAGGTAATTTATTTAGAATAACATACAGTGTATGTAAGGGGTTCAATAAGTTCACTCACTTGATATCAAAACAGAATGCTATCCATAAAATCAATACATTATTTTAAACTACATAAACATCTAAGTTATTACTGAAAATTTCAATTAATATCTCTATGGATAGCTCCAGAATTTAAATTTTAATAATTGAAGTCAGTCATATTTCTTATCACACTAATTTGTTTGCATTTAAGATAAAAATGAATTCGGAAAATGAACATCTGCCTGCTATGATTTTTTAAGACTTCAAAGTAGGTTTAAGTCTACAAGAAAGTTTACAGAGGCTCTCCACTGCCCTTAGAGATGATGCACCTGTGAAGACCATGGTGTGCTGATGGTTCCAGGAATTTTTCCTGTGGCATGACCTCCTCTAACTAGTCAATAAACTCATTTTTGGACCCAATTTTACCTTATTTTGACTTCAATTATTAAAATCTGAATTCTGAAGCTATCCATAGAGATTTTGATTTAAAATTTTCAGTAATATCTTAGATGTTTGTGTAGTTTAAAATAATGTATTGATTTTATGGATAGCATTTTGTTTTGATATCAAGTGTGTGAACTTATTGAACCTCCCTCATATAAAATATTCTGAAGAGCTCTTATACAAAGCCTGTGGAGAGAATTTAAAGCAGTTATTATACACCAAAACAGGCTGAAGACTACAAAGATTAGTATAAAAAATTAGCATTTTGACTTAAAGTAATCTATAAATGTACTCTGTTTTTGCATGAGTTTATAGACTATGGAGGTATACTTTCTTAGAAACAATGCAGAATGAATTATGACACAAATTGAAATATTTTGCCACAAATATGTGATTAACTGGGCTATAATGCAATTATATTATGGTACAAAGTAGCATGTGCTCTTTATATTCTACCTCATGGAAATGCTGATGTAGAAAGGGTATTCAGTATGCTCCCTGATATCATCACCAAGAAACAAACTCTTGACACCCAACACTACTAAAGCATTAGTTGTCACAAAATCATGTTTATGCGTGTTGAATTTCACAGCATTGATTTTTCCTATCAATACTGAATTACTTCAGATGGCTGCCAAGGCCAAAGCAACCTACCAAGAAGCCCAAGCTAAAGAAAATGAAAGAAAACAAAA
>JAUYWI010060257.1:0-16030 GCA_034780595.1 Parotoplana pacifica | reverse complement strand
TTTTGCATAAGAAGAGAAAAAGAAGAAGCTATTGGCAAAAAAGTACTTGGAAGCCTGTTTTTTTATTAAAGGGCACTTACGCTGTCAAAGCAGGTCCTGGCCAAATAATGTGTTTAAGAGTAATAATAAAGAAACAGCATTAATAATCATAACAATCCTCGCAATCTTGAAGGTTGGGTCTGTAGCACTTGTTCTCAATCTGGCAAATGTTCACTCAATATATGAAAACTCCAAAATACATTCTGTTTCAAATTATTCGTTTCAACCAAGTACGTCATACAATTTCGAAAAACAGCATTTCTATTTCTCATCATCCAATTTAATCAAGAATATTACACACTTATAGGCAATAATAAACCATTACGGCAGTTCGACCACTTCTGGACATTACACAGTAGATCACTGACACAATTCATCTTGGCTTAATTTTGATGACTTACGCACAAATTTCTATAATTCTCAATTAGAAAACAATAAATCATCCTACAATATTTATTCTTTATAATAAAAATTAAGTTGATTTCTATAATTTTAAATGCCCCTTTTTATTTATTCCATTGTTGATTTAACTAATCGCCTTTTCGATATTTTTGTATTAAAAATTGTTATTAATTTCCTAGATATTTCTGTAATTACTATTTAATGTGTAGATATAGATATCTTTTAATTTATTATCTATGACTCTGTAATAATTCAAATTAATTTATCCTTTATTTGTAATGCTTGAAAAAGATTTAAAAAATAAAACAGAAACCTAGGTTGCGCATATTTTTATTTTTATTAATATTTTCGTTAAAGTATTCCGTTCTATTTGAATAATTATAAAATAATCATCTTCATAAATGTCATAGGTTATAAAACTTGAAACTTACTAAATGGACTCTTGAGTATTAGAGAATCGGACTGCACCAAGTATTCACTCTCGCCAATGGCATTGACTGCACAGACGCGGAAAACGTACTCCACGCCCACGACCAGTCCGTCGACCACAGTGGTGGTAGTCTGACCACGCACACGGACAGCCAGGCTCCATCGAGCACGGCGCACGTCTTTGCGCTCCAGCAGATAAGCCATGATGGGTTCTCCATTGTCTGAGACAGGTTCCTTCCAGGACACAGTGGCACTGGTTGTATCAATTCCAGTGGCAGTCAGAGGTCCCTGGCAGATGACAGGTTATTGCAAAATTACTTACAAAACGTAAATTCTGTTTTAATACAACACAATTTATTCTGTTTGTCTATGAAAATGCAAGGCCTATCTTTTCTCTGTGGCTTATTTGTATAAATTTCTCCGATGGGCCCGCCCACTTAGATTTTCACATTTTATAATGTGACAGTCACTGTGAGAGAAGTATACGACCAACAAAGTTAGAATTTTCACACATCTTTCATGTTGATCATTGGATAGTTGTGTAAAACAATTAACTTTGTTGGTCATATAATTTTAACATAGTGACTATTAAAAATAACATTATAAAATGTGAAAATCTAAGGGTGAGGTGTTTCTTTTGAACTGGGGTCTACATAGGCAAATTACTATATTTGGTCTAATTTTTTAAGTCAATTGATATGAATTATATGGTTCTAATTTCATGAAAGAAATGTTTGTGACAAAAAAACTCCTAAAGATCGAGTTAGTATTGTGATTTAGAAAAAAAAGATAATAATTGTATTTTGAGTTTAAATATAGTAAATAAATAAAAGTTTCTGGTAATCGAACAATAAACACAAATAAAACGAAATTGGTGTCCATTTCTTCACCTTTGGTGGAGTTGGGACATCAGAAACATGAAGTGTAACATCCACGCTGGCTTCTCCGGAAGAACTGCTTGCTTTCACGCGATATCGCCCAGCATCCTCAAGAGTTACTTGACGCAGATTGGCATAGTAGTCGTCTCCATAGTGTTCAATGAAAGACCGGGAATACACCATGGATCCTTGGGCTGTGGTTAGCTCAACATTGACTTTGGACTGAGAACAAATCTGGACTGGAATTCGCATTGATTTCCCCGGACGTAGGGTGTACTCGGCATCTCCAAGTAGGCGGATTTTAGGTGGTTCTGAACAAAATAGTACACTTTTTTATATAGAAGCAAGTGTTCTCTATGAATTCTATACGGCTGAACTAAAATTCAAACATAACACCACTATATATAACAAACCTATGTTACTCACCTAGTTCAAGAGCTTTCTTTTGTTTCAGCATTTCAACTTTTTCCTGCATTGCTTGTTCAACTGGTGAGATTTTAACTGGAAGGATAATTTCCTCCTCCATTGCTTTTCGCTTTTCCTCTTCCTTGCGAGCTAAATATAAACCAAACAAATAAGAAATGGTTCGTTTTGACATTATAATATTTTTCTATTATAGTGTATTGGTTTTATGTTTTTGTAATAAACAATAATGCCCTAAAACTTACACAATTTGGTTTTAATTTTCTTTGAAGGTTCAGAAGGTTCACTCAGGCCAATTTTGTTTTTCGCAATCACTCTGAATTGGTATTCGGAGTCGGAGACAAGTTCACTAATATCCGTTCGCGTACCACGTACAGCAAAGCCCGAGGCCTTCACCCACCGACTCTGTGGACTATCTCTCTTTTCAATAAGATAGCCTTGAATAGGTTCTCCTCCGTCTTCCTTGGACGCTGACCATCGCAGAGAGACGGAGTCAGAGGAGATCTCATCGACAGTGACGTTATAGGGTGCAGATGGTACATCTAAAAAGTGTGGAAGTCAAATTCAAAACATTTTAATAATTATGAGAATAAACTTTTCTAATATTGATGATGCCATTTTTAAATTATTAGGAAATTCGCGGCTTATTAAAAGTGCGCATCATAATTATTCTACTGAGTGCCTTTGAAGACTAACTTTTACATTTAAGCTGTAAATTTTCTGTGGTATAACATAGAATTTTGATACACCAGTTTTCATTTCATCTTATTCAAAATTTTGATTAATTAATATGTATCTTTCACTAATAGAAGATTCATACTATGAACCATTACTAATAAAATATTTCAATTTAACTAACGAACCTTTGAGACTTTTCATTTCAATCGGTGTGTCGACCTCAGTTGGCTCACTCTCTCCCACTTCGTTGACTGCAATCACCCGGAAGGTGTAGGTGGCCCCCTCGACTAGATTCCGCAAGGTGGTTTTCAGTTGGGCTCCGTAATCATCAACACGGCCTCCCTTGCTCCATGTAGTTTTGCTGATTTCACGTTTTTCAATGATGTATTCACGAATCTTGGCACCTCCATCTGAAGAGGGTTTGCGCCAAGATACAGAAACAGTTTCCTCGCCCGTACGTTCACAAAGCACTTGCTGCACTGGAGAGGGCCTAAAATCAAGTAATTCATTTCTCCTTGAATAATTTTCATTTTTGATGCTATCTATTTAGTGATGGATAATAAGTAAATGGAACTTTTAGTGACACAAAAAATACATTAAACATAGTGACACAATGGCTCGTATTCATAAAAATCCGCAATTGATAAACCTTAAAATTATAAATATATTTTATCAACAGTCTTGTTATAATTCACTGAAGTAGTACCATTTTTTGTTTTATGAATTAAATTATTAAACTATGAACCAGACTAGTATAATTTGATAAATGAGGATTTAAATTTAGTTAGACTTAGATTTGACTAGTTTTTATGAATAAGGCCTTATATCTAGATCAAAAGTGATGACAGCTATATTTCACAATTATTCGAGTATCAAAACATTATAATCTTAATATTTAGAATAATTCATTTACTTATCCACAACTTTGATGTTCAACTCAATCTTGGCCTCTCCAACTGGATTGGTTGCTGTCAATTTGTACTCGCCAGAGTCCTCCAATGTAATTCCACTGAGCTGCAATATACAAGTGTCGTCAAGTGTGTCCACTGAAAACCGAGGGTTGTTGACAATACTGTCAGATCCGTCTTTGGTCCAACGTAGAGCACATTTAGGATGACCAGCATATGTAACTGGAATGGATACAGTGCTGCCAGCTTTTACTGTCTGGTTAGCTTTGTAGCGATAGTCCACAGTCAAGGAAGGTTTTTCTGGAATTGAATTAATGTACTCAATATTAATGTAATAAAACAGGAAAAATAGGTAGTTACCTTAATGCTTCCACTTCACAACGATGCCATCAATTTCGATGAGATTTCGTATGCTAGAACAACATTTTCTTTCGCATCTTTTACTGTAATTTATTTTTTGATCAGACCTCCTAAGGTCATATGACGGCTCTTTGATAAAATGAGGTTGGTCCAATTTAAAAAAAATATATTTTTACAAATAATATCCATTTCTGAAGTCAAATAATAAAATTAAAACTATTTGGTTAGTGTCTTAGACATATCCTTGTTGAACATTTTTTCGGAATTTTGAAAATATTGATTTTTGGGACCAGGATGCAACTTGAAAGCTATCAAAAATCGATAATTGTTATTTTCTTAAAAATATGCATCGTTTAGATTTTAAGTTAAAAAAAATAATTTTGCTTAAATTCCATTATAAAGAGTTCCATAAAAAATTTAAAATATTGATCGAAAATGTGCTAAATATGGCCATATACTAGAAATCGCATAATATTTAGATAGGAAAAAATTGAAAATTCCTTTGCCAATAAAATCTGAATAGTTAAGTGGAATTCCTTCAAATTTAGCAAATACAATTATTATCTGACATATTACGAGTGTACCAAGTAAAAGATTCATAGCTTCATAATATATTGTTTGAAATTGAGGTCCACTGATTTTTGAACCAGGCGCGTTTGATGCGTTAAAAATAGACATTTTAAAAATTCTATTTTTACAACTCAAATCAATTAGTCAAAATATACCATCAAACAAAAATTGGTGACAAACAGGTGACCAGAAATATTTGTATCCAGAAAAATAAAATTTTTAAATATATCTAAAGGGTAACCGGAAAATGTACGTTTAAAAAAATTATTGACTTAAAATTATACACATAAAAATAATTTATAGAACATAATCATCATCATTTTCTAACGATATAATAGAAGTAGTGAATGAGCGCTTCAAATTCCTTCGATAATAAGTCCAAATAGCCATGGTTCTGAATGATTCACTTTTCGTTTGGCTTCCAAGTTTCAGTAAACGAATCGCAGACAACGTTTTGGAAAATAATTTTGATATGAACTTATGTGATTGTTACGTTTTCAGAAACTTGAAAGCAAACGAAAATGTCAATCAATCAGAACGATAGCTGACATAAGAAAATCGATTCAGGGCTATTTAAAGTCATTAAGGCATGAATTTTCAAAGGAATTCGAAGCTCTTGAACACCAATGCCATGATATTTTGACAATAAATGGTGATTATTACCTTTATGCTAGACAATATCTCTGGTTTGTGTATAATTGTTGACAATACGTCCATATATTTTTTCGGTCACTCTTAATTGTGTGAAAAATATCTGTGTAAAGGTACCTGTAACAGTGACTCTGCAGGAAGTCTCAACAGTCGCTTTTTCGGTAATACCGCGACATGTGAACTCTCCGGCATCATCTAGACGAGCTTTGGATACTTTGAGTGTAGTCCGGTTGTCACGAATAGAGATTGACATCTTTGATTGATTACGAATTTCACGATTATTCTTAAACCTAGTTTCAAAATAAATAAATAAAAACGGTTTTAATTTCATTTTGACAAAATTATAGAACTGAATATTAAAGAAAATCCATTACGCTCACCATTTGATTTGAATATCTGGTTCAGCCAAGTTAAATTCGCATTGCAATTCCAAAATTTGATTTACGTGAAGAGACAAATTCTCTAACGACTTAACAACAGTAGGTTTCGATTTTTCTGCAAATGATATTATTAGTTTAATCAATTTGATGAGCTTGTATTTATTAATATGCACAGTACTAAATCATTTTCTACTTACCAACAACCTTATTGGGATGGCATTCTTCAGAATTTTCTGAAAAATCACTCTGTCCAGCCTTGTTAACCGCAGCAACCCTGAAGTCATAAACAAGATCACTCTCTAATTTGTGGATTGTGTAGCGTGTATCCGTGATTTCTGCTTCAACATTACGCCAGTGGTTTGCTTCAATTATCTGTAAAAAGGATGCAAAATAAATAGGATAAAACTAAATCATCTGAAACTAAACGATTAATTTAACTAAATGATTTTTTATCAAAATTTTAAGCCCAATTACTTACTCTATACTGCAGAACATAGTGTGTGATTGGAGAGCCACCATCTTCAAGTGGTGGATGCCAGGTCAAACTCGCAGAGCTTTCAGTAACATTTTTAATAAATGGCTTCGATGGACGATCAGGTTTGGCTAAAATGAAATAAGCACAAGTGATATTAAACTTCAATAATATCCATCTATTTTCACCAAATTTATGAATCCAAATTCAAAAGCAGAGTTAATGGACAGCTTCAAATTAGTAAATTTATATATACTTAAAACAATTTTATTTCAGTCTTTGTCACACAGAAATGTCATTTGGTATCTCAGAACCACAGTGTAATAATTATTTATTACTCAATGATCAGAACTGTCATTTTTAAGTAGATGTAGGGAACCAGTCCTAGTGTTTCAACTTTCATCAAGCATTAAAAAAACTCATAAAGAAAAAAACAGATGGATGTTGTCTTGTTTTTGCACGATTAGTTTATTCACACTCAGAAACACAAGTCTCATCCAATGGTATAACTTCGTACTTTAGGTATACAATGCATTTTCACAAACATAGTAAAAATATTTTCAAAATCTTAAACAATACAGTAATAGATAGGCAAAAACTAGGCATCATTGTCGTCATTTTGAGGGCGCGTAAGCTAGCTCTATAGATTTTTTAGAAAAATCTAGGCATCAATGTAAGAAGTAATGAAATAGTTTTATTTAACCTAAACATACAGTTTTTTCCATTATATAGAGAAATGAGTTAAGTACAATATAAATCTATATCTGTAAAACGGAGCCTTAATGTTGAAATAATGTAATTGAACCTACTATATGGCAATTTGGTAATAATCTTCCTGCTGGGTTCGCTGAATTCACTTGACAATCCAGCCTTGTTGGTGGCGGAGACTCGGAATTCGTAGGCAGCCTCTTCAATTAGCTCGGTGATATCCAACATCAGGCGATCGGCAGGTATAAGATCTTTACTAACACGAACCCAATTTGCAGACTGGTTGACACGCTTCTCCAGGTAGTAGCCTTTGATGGGTGAGCCTCCATCATAGGTCGGTGTTTGCCACTTGACTGTGCAGGAATTTTCAGTCACATTGATTACAGATGGTGCAACAGGTGTTGATGGAGGTTCTAAAATAGCAAATTAATAGTACAATATCGATTGGTCTAAATTAAACCCAAATATTTTATCCAGATCAGAAAATAAGCAAACAGCTAATGCTACTCAATTGATGAATTCATATATTATATAAAAAATAAATGAAGTCGATTGATCTCTATTATTTCAAACCATAGATATAATGAACGTACTAGCTAGTCCAGGTACAACAGTGGGTTTGTCCATTTCTGCAGGGTCACTGACTCCAACAACATTTTCTGCAAACACACGGAAAAAGTAACTGGTTCCAGGATTGAGGTCTTTGAAAATCATCTTCTTGTCTGGAGTATTTCCGGCCGACGTCCACATACGCTTGGATGCATCACGCTTTTCCACCAGATAAGAGGTGATGGGTGATCCGCCATCGTCTTCGGGTTTCGTCCATGTGAGCTCAACAACTGCGTTCTTATCAACTGCTTCTTGCTCCACTTGGGTCTCCAATCGCCGCGGTGCCAAAGGTTTGTTCATGACCTGCATGGGTAGATTGGGAAATTGTTGATTTAAAAATATTCAATAGTTCAAATTTTAATATCCCAAATGTAGAAGAAAGTTAGACTAGTAAGCATAAAGTTATACAAAACAAAGTTATGATTATTTAATAGGTGAGATTTTAAAATATTTTGTGCGTACTTTACTATTTTGAAACATTGAAATTAGTATTTTATTAGAAAAATGGTATTTGATCATTTGTGGTCTAAATGACTATATGAGTCGGTAGTCCTTTTTTATTCTTCTGTCTCTCAAACATGTTATAAGTGTAGATTAACTCAAACACCATAACACCAATAATGCTAAAACTAGGCGCAAATTATAGAAATCCCTGTAAAGTGTGTACAAATCTAAAAATCAATTGGCGAAACAACTCAGCTTTAGCAAAATCTCAGCAAAAAAAACAGCAAACTTGTTGGGGTTTCATAAAACAGCAGAAGAAGGCACTTTCTGATTATTCCAATACCCCACCAAATTTGACTACGGCGCATCTAATAATAAAAGAAGAATGACGAAAATAGGTGCAGTACAACATCCTCTATGAAGCGGTTAAAGTTTCAACTTCGATTATCAAAATTAGATTTTTTTTAAATATCTCCCAAACATATCTGCAGTTTGGCATGACTTGCACACAACTAACCACTAAATAGTGCATGAAATGTGCTACCAACGATACCAAAATGAGTGTGTATCGTATTTGTTTGGATGGAGCAAGAAAACCAAAACGCGGATTTCGTATCTGGGTCACTAGGGCCACCAACACTTTTTGGAGGTGTGGAGGCGGAGTCTCCACTGGCAACATTATATAATTTTGATTTGGGTGCTGCGGACATCAGAGAACAAGAATCATAAAACATGGTGTAGGACAACAGCCTCTAGGAACCGTACATAGTCGACAAACAACGTCACATATCAGCAAAGTTCCATTTTTAAACTATTTTTCATTTATGCCGAAAGCTACTGTACATGATCCCCCACTGCCAACATACGATTTGGACAGCATGTAAGAACATCTAACAAGAAAAAGAAAAATGGGTGCATTAGAATGCTCTGTACAAACTAATAAAAGTCGAAAATCGGAGTCACAAAATTCAATTATTAAACTATTTGAAATTGATAATGAAGTTTTTGTACAACCTACAGCTTTTGAAACAACTGCAAATGTTGGACATGGGTGATTAGAGCTATTCTGGATTCTGTTGGGCGGTTACTAGCAATACACAAATTAGACATGGGCACTCTAAAGATCAAGCAACACACTTTTGCAACTATGATCAAATGGATCGATTTTACATTGTAAGCCCACCCCCCCCCCGTCTAGTTGTATTTACTTTGACTTTCAATTCAATGCTTGTCTTGCCAAATTCATTCTCAACCACACACAAATAGGGTCCAGCGTTGCTTCTGTCAGCCTTCTTAATGCGAAGACAGGACAGGCCATAGACAGTTTCGGTTGCTGTGTTCAGAATTGGCAAATGTCCACGATCGAATGACCAGTTGACTGACGGTGCTGGTGCGCCGTGGAAAGGAATTTCTACGACCATACTTTGTCCCTGACGGATGAGAATCTCGTCTTTGAAGTCTTTATCAAGAGCCAGAGTGGGCGGGCACTCAAGAGCGACAGTGCAGGAGGAAGTGGCATCAGAGATGGTAGCAGTATAGATGGCTTCGTCAGTTGGTTCCACCTAGACAAACAATAGATGTGCATAATTTATGGATATTATCAAATTACTTGACATTAAAATTATAATACTTTTCATGGTTAACTATTTAGTAATCTCATCTTCTTAGGAATATTCATAAATCCTGTTATCAATATAAAAGGTTCATATGCAATAAAGTCATGCAATTTAGATGTAAAGAAATTTTAATTTTTAAAATGCAAAATGATGAAATTTGCCAACGAATTTTCCCTAACAAAAATGCTGCCATTGAAGGAGAAAGGGGTGATTTATACAAAGTATCTGACTTATTTAAAATTTAATTTGTTTATCAAAATATTATGAAATATTTCAACTGCATTATTTTTAATTGCTTAAACGGAGATCGTTAATTTGGTTATGACCGCCAAATTGGTTTTATAATAAAGTCAATATTAGAAAGCTTTGAATATGCATATTTTTTAATTTACGATTTTATACAAATTTCTGAGACAAATACATATCGACGAGTATACCACTTTTTCTTTACGATCTATTCACAAGAAATTTATTTTCGGTTCCAACTCTTCAAAGTGCGATCACATAAAATGAAATACAAATAGCTCAAATAGAAACAAGTAGTGGATAATCATTTGACCACTAGAAAATCATAAGGTTTTGATACAAAAATATTCAATTCATATATTCGTAGTTTATTGCAAGAATTTAAACCAAGCAACAACAAAAGCTTGTAAGACAATCTAGAACAGCTCTTGCTTTAATATGCTTTAAGTGTGCCACATCTATTGATCTATCTCATTTGAGGATGTAGAATCTAAGAATTATTATTTTAATTTTGAAAAAATATTTTAAACATCAAAAACAGATGCTTCTCTAGCAGGCAGCCACTAACATGAGTTGGGTATTTACCTGTGTTATTGTCAAATAGTGATCATTTCCTTTGACTTCATAGTTGTGCCTCTTGGTCATTTTAAGTGGTTGTCCATTTTTGGTCCAATTGAGAACCAACTTGGGTTTATTCATTTCGCACTGAAGCACCAGATCGGTGGGCATGGACGTGATCTTCTTGTCGCTTAATTCAACTACGAATTTCACTAAATCCACTATAAATAGAATTAACTTATCGGTAAATTAATTTTATAATTATGACAATCCCAATGAATTACACAATACTTACAGCAACGAGCAGTATCAGAAGGTTCAGATGCCGGGCCTTTTCCAGCTTCATTGACGGCAATAATTCTAAACTGAAGATCTTTTTCGTAAAGTTCTTTGACAGTTTGTTCTAATCGGACATCAACTGTCATTAACTTGGACCAGGACACAGATCCGGAAGCGCACTTCTCGATGATGTAATTGGTAATAGGAGTCGCTCCTGCATCTTCAGGTGGGGTCCATCGCAAATGGGCAACAGCGTCTGTTATCACCTCAACACTGGGCTTGCCAGGAGCCGAAGGTGTGGCTGTATATCACACAACATAAAATGAGGTTTCGTATTTCCGCATAAGATAAGATAAAGCAACGAAGAATCTTATAAAATTTAAAATCTCAATTTTTGTGTAATAGAAATAAAATAAAAACTATGATTTGCATTAATATAATGTACGAGGGTCATACCAAAAGTAACGTGACTGGCTTCATAACTCTTTTATCTTTCCATAGATCATCCTAATTTTTTACCACATAATAATAGTGATATAGTGCATGCATGACAAAAGTAGCAATAATAATAAAAATTCTGTAAATTAAAAAAAATATTGATTGAAAATCAGTGATGCGGAAAGAAATATTAGTTATTTTTTTATTATTGCTTCAAATAAACTCCAGCTACTGCATGCTGAAGGTGAAGAGATTTGGGGTCGACTAAGCACTGTGTATGAAACCTGGTCCCCCAACTTCAACTCGGAGACGAAGAAATCGAGCAAACAGTAGGTTACTCGAGGATCCATTCATTTTGGCCTTCAGAGATGGGTTGGACTCTTCACTGATTACTCGATTTCTTCATTTCCGTGTTGAAGTAGGGAAACCATGTATCATCCACAGTGATTAGTCGACCCCCAAAACTTTTCACCTTCAGCATGCAGTATCTGCAGATTAGTCAGAGCAAAAATTAAAAAATTAACTGCGTCACTAATTTTCAATAATTATGTTTTTCAAATTTACAAAATTATTTTTCATTATTATTATTTTATATTGAAAATTTTATCAATCATGTAGTATACACCATTTAGTAAGTGGTAGAAATAGAAACACCGATCTAAAGATTTAAAAAAGTTGTGAAGTCAGTCTCCTTACTTTTGGTATCACCCTCGAACGTTGGCAATAAAATTTAAAACATAAAATCACCTAATTATGGGAAAACATTAAATAGACAAAAATATAAAATTATTATCGTATTATCTTACCAGCTGCCTTCTTCACAGTAATTTCAACTTCTTCAGATGGTTTGCTTTTGCCAGCTTCGTTTTCAGCAATAACACGGATATAATAATCTCCATCTAAAAAAGGTATTAGTAAATAAAATACACTTACTTATTTCGTATCGCTGGGGAAATTACACAAACTACGAAATAACCTTCACAGTATTTAAAAGTTATATAGGTAGGCTACTTTTAAACTTTTTGTCAACGTATTGGGTTCCTTTGACGCCATCATAGTTGATTGCGGCCCACTGGGGGCTACTCTTTGAAGATCTTTCAATCCAATAGTGGAGAACAGGAGCTCCTCCATCATTCCTTGGAGGAGAGTAGCTGAGTGTAAATGTTCCATTGCGTGCCACATCAGGAATTAGATTGGTAGGAGGTCCGGGGACATCTAAAAGTTAAAATTAATTTTATATGCAAATGTACACCTCACATTATGCGCTGCATAGTTAGTTAGCTTGTTTCTACCATCAGGTTACAAAAGATACACTAAGAACTTTATAATTTATATGTACATACGTATATGGGCGTTTTAAAATAATTTCGGTGATTAAATCATTCAAACATTGCAGGCATTTTCGTTAAAATGGGCTTACTGTCCATTTGCGTCTTCTCAGTTGAGCAAACCAAAATTTTGATCAAATTTTATCATACCTAACCGAATCAGTATAAAGTAAATAGTTTAAATAAAAGACAAGCAACTGACAACATTAGAAAAAATGCATAAAGATCGTGAAGAAAAATACAATTTCTACTTGTAACAGATATCTCAGCAAGTGTTTTTATCGGTTGTCCACTTACCAAATGGTGATTCGGCCAAAATTGGATTCTCTGTTTGAACGAAATCTCCACGCCCAATTCTGTTCTCAGCGGCCACTCTGAAATGATAAACGGTTCCCACATCCAATCGGTTGGCTTTGATGAGGAATTCATCGGAAGACGCAGTGCACACTTGGGACCAACGTGCCGCGTGCAGGCCGCTGCTTTTCTCAACCACGTAACCAGAAATCTTATAGCCACCGTCACTCTCCGGTGGAGCCCAAGTTACTCTGGCAGTGTCCTTGCTAATCATCACAACCTGCAAATTCACTGGTGGTCCGGGCACGTCTAAATGGTAAGATGTTGAATGTAATTGGTTAGACTCAAATTCAAAAATTCAATCAATTTAATTTCATCAAAACTTCATAATATCACTCGAGTTATCATTTACGAGTAAATAGAAATATTTCTGATATAGCAAGTACCTAATAAAGAAATTAATCAAGCATCATAACGCAAGGAAACTTCAGTAAATCTTTAAAAAATTGTATATGTAAGTAGGTAGTGGATAATAATATTTTTTCATTAGAGAAAACATTAAAAAATTTGGTGGTATTTACACAATTAACAGAACCAGAAAATAAACATGACAACCAAGACTGACCGTTCACTTTCACTTGAAAGGTGACTTGGTCTTCTCCTAATTTGTTTTCGGCAACACATTTGTATTTGCCCACAACCGATTGGTCGGTCTTGCGAATTTTCAAAGCGCATTCGTTGGTATAGCCGGGCAAACGTTCAATCTCCACATTGCCAGTAGAAATAATTTTCTTGTCTTGGAAGTACCAGGTCATTGTGGGATCTGGTTCTCCCTCAACCTTCACTGGGATCATGTGGGTGGCATTCTTGGCAACAGCTACCTCCAAGAGAGCTGGGTCGTAAGTCAACTTGGGGGGAGCTAACAAAATGAAAGGAATAAGTACCTTTTAGATTATATTTATTTATTTTATTAATCTATGGGATTGAGTAAAAAGTCCTGTCCCCAAGCATAATTAATTTGTAACACAAGCTTACTGTTACTTCTACATATATTTTTGTTTAATGAAGCTGTCAGCGATATCTATGGCTTTCTATGTGTCTGCTATATCAATGCAATAGTTTCATGTCAATTACTAAATTTGTTTTTACAAATATTGCACTATGTTTGCTGATAGAACTTTTTCCCAATCCTACTTATATAATTTTTTTAATATAATAAACAGCAAACTAATAAACTATTTTTGGGTGTGATACACTCAATCTATAAAAATGCTCAAAATAACTAATGTATGCCTAGTTCAATCTTTAGAGAAACTGAATCATTGTTGATTTTAAAACAAAAGTTAAGGACTTACCATCTGGTTTCTTAGCCTTCACAGGATTGGCAATTTCTGTTGGCTCGCTAAGACCGCATTTATTAGCTGCACGCACCACAAAAGTGTATTCCGTGCCTGCAGTAACCTTCATCACTTCATAAGAAAGTCTGTCCACATCCAGAAGGTCTCCCTCGTGGGCCAGGTTCAGTGCCCGCTTGTTCATCGCTCTGTATTCCAGTTTGTAGCCGGTCAGGGGCGAGCCGCCATCACTTGTCGGTGTTTTCCAGTTGACGCGGATAGCGCCACCTGGTGTGGTTTCGGCCTTCATATTCAAAGGTGGTGACGGTTTGCCTGAAATTATAAGATGAAATGTTGACATCGAGAAATAAAATAGTCATTCTATGAAAATTAAAAAGGACTTATTAAAATGGAATTTTGTGATTCTGCTTACCTAGTACCGTGACCTTGACTTTGTAGTCAATCGAACCAAACTGATTGCTAATCGTACAAGCCAGTTCTCCGGCGTCCTCAGCACAGGCCTTGGCAACGCCGAGAGAGGTCAGGCCATGCACAAGGCTAACATTGTAGCGTCGCTTATCGGGGAGAGAAGTTTTGTTAAGGGTCCATTTTACCTCGGGCAATGGATAGCCTTCGAATGGAAGGTCTAGAACAAAGGCTTCACCAGTTTTCACAATAATGCTATCCTTAAGTTCGGAAATTTTGGGCAGCTTGGGTGGAACTAAAAAGAACAATGAATTGTTGATTGTAATTTTATATTATTTTTTATTTTAGTAGTAGACAAAACTTAATAAAATTATGCACATACAAACAAGGACTCACTTTTAGCGTGTACTAGAGCTTCCGTCTTGATTTTGCCACAGATCATGCCATAGCTTCCCAATTGGTCATGAGTGAAATTGGAAATGGTTAGCATGTAGCCATTACCACGCGTACTGAAGTCAACTTCACCACCGATAAGCACTGGACGTCCACTATGCATCCAGGAGACCTTGCAGTTTGGTTTGGAAAGCTCGCAGAATAGTTCGACAGTGGCAGGAAACGAGGAAAGGGTGACATCTTGTAACTTTCTCACTAGACGCAGATCGTCATCTGTTATTTGTGACGTCATTGAAATGAGAATGAGAGATAACGTTTTAATAACATCTTAACTAATAGCTATCTGGGTCTACTCTTAATTAAATAACGAATAGTTCAAATATTAATTAAATTGACAGTCATAAACTAGGAGACATAATTTTGATGCAAATGTTTTTCGTTTAAAGAAGTATTTTTCAAATCATATTGCTACAACTTACGGAGATTAATAATATCACTCGGCAGCGATGGTTTGCCTCTGCCAATCGAATTAGTGGCAGACACTCGGAATTGGTAGTTCTTAGTGTCGTCCAGTTTCATAGCGGTGTAGGACATTTCAGTGAGGTTCATGGCCAGTACGGCCCAGGTCTTGCCTGCATTTTCTGACATTTCCAAGTAGTAGTCGATGACAGGGCTGCCACCATCCTCGGAAGGTGGCGTCCACTCCACACAGAGACTGTCAGCGGTTGGTGAGGTAACTGCAGCAATTATGGGGGGGCTTGGAGGACCTAAAGACAAAAATAATCAAAATCAATTTAAATACATAATTTCATGTTGAGAAACTTGAATATCTAAACCAAATCGTAAGTTGAGGTTCTTTCTACCTACATAAAATTTAGCATTAACAATTTATCCTCCACTGAGACAGAACTAGTCACTTTAACAACAGCAGCAAGGTTGAGATTTGTGATGGAGAGTAGCGGGAGGTTGAGTGAGTTCCAGGCGGGATTTAGAGTGGGTAGGAGCGCAGAAGACCAGTTAGTTCGGCTCTCCCAGGAGATCGACGACGGTTTTCAGAGAAGAGAGAAGACTGTTCGACTTCTCCAGAGCCTACGACAAGGTCTGGAAAGACGGCCTGTTGTGGAAGCTGATGGACTTCGGAGTGGAGAGAACCATGATTTCATGGTT
>JAUYWI010060246.1:0-16033 GCA_034780595.1 Parotoplana pacifica | reverse complement strand
TATTCTAATTAGTTATTATATGCATTAAAATCATTTGTTTTAGTGTTAATTTAATTTTAATTTTTGATGAAGTTTTGTGCTTTTTCTGAATATTTTGACTTGCGTGACTTTTCGAACACCCTGTATATATTAACATATATTTTTTACATCATCACTTCCCCAAACTTATTTTTTCATGGGGGTGGTTACCTGCCTCCTATTGGTTCCAAATTTCATTTAAAACAGTTAATTTGGTCTGAGATATAGCTCCAATAGTAGCTAAAGGATCGTACTACCCGTTGGGCTAATAAAATCGTAGCAAGAAGCTGAGTTGACTCAGAGACAGCCATAAGAGGGACTGACAACTCAAGGTTTTGTGCGCCACTAACTTTAGGTTATATTTAAAAGCCATTTATATATCTCTGAAACCACTGAACCAATTGCCTTGAAATTCACAACATTGATTTGAACTTAGGTCACGTGATCTTTGGTTTGAACCAGCTCAAAGGCCCAAAAACATCACTTTTGAATGGACCAGAACTAAACTATAAAAAGAACTTTTGATATTCGATAATTAAAATCTTATTTAGCTCCTTCCAATTAACTTTTGACACGATTAACAGGGTCGACAATTATTAATTTGTCACATTTAAGCTTATAATTTCAGCATTTATGCCATATATGAATTCCATTACATCGCTGAAGTTAACCTCTTTCAAACAAAAAAGAATTTTGCAAATATCTATTTTAGTTACGGAGATATTTAATATTATTGATAAATCAATAATTTAAAATATTTCACCAACAAAAATAGATAATTATATATTTTTTGTAAGATATATAATTTAAAAAATGCTATTCATATCCATCATAAATACCGAGTTGTAGGGCGTTAAAAATCATTAATTATAGGCCCTACTAGATCAAATCGAGGAGACCAAATAGTGTCCTAAGTAAAAATTGAAAGAAGCTAAACAATAGTTGAATCAATGAATATCAAAAGTTATTATTATTATTTTTGGGTTATAGTCCACTCAAAATGATGTTCTTGGACATTTGAGCTGGTCCAAATCATAGGTCACATGACCTTGAAATCAGAGATATGAAAAATGGAGCTTTAAAAACCAACCTAAAGTTAGATGGTACATAGAAGGATAGAGTGACATTCAAAAAATAAGGTGAAAACAAACTTTTATAACTGTACAATTTTCTATAATTAGGTAATAGTTAACTACAAATTGCGTGTTGACAGGAATTGTGTACAAAAGATAAAAATAGTAAATAAGCAAATATAACAAAAGAGTAGGGAATTACAATCTACTTTTTATAATCGTCAGAAAATACATATTATCAATAAGGTTTAATTTTTAAATGGAAACTGCATTTTGCTTCAGATATATCTTTTGAATCGAATCTTTTAATCGCTATTCAAAGGTCCAGAAATAGCTCTGGACCTGCAAATAGGAATAAAAAGATTGACGCGCACAAAACAACCAGAATGCATTATACCTCCACTGACACCTTGGGATACCTAATAGGTACTGTAGCGCGATGATTTGGAGGGACGTGATTTTTCGGGGGACTATTAATTGCATTTAAAAAATTTCAAAGATATTAACAGTTAAAATTCAAAGTTCGATTAATAACTTTACATAAATTGACAAATTCAATTGAACACATGATTGATAAATTTTGTCGTCATTGGCTGTGGAAAAGAGATATCACACCAAGTTCAGAACTATTTCAATGAAAATAAGCTTACACGAATTAGGCAACAAATCCAATAAGTAACAGGAATTATGGAGTCTAAAAACAAACATGGGATAAAACATTGTTGTTTAGTCTATTTTGTAGTTAGATACTAATACATAATATGAAATGAATTCGAATACAAATAGGTACAGAGTGTGTCATAAAAAACGCACTCGAGATAGAAATAGCACATTTAATAAATTCTAAGAAATCCAATAAGGAACTCGGTATAAAAATAGAATGCTTTTCGTAATATTTTCTCAACAGAATATTTAAAAAAATTGTTTTTTTGATTACGTTTTTTATGACACCCATTGTATGACCGCTGACAACATTTCGTAGTGTTCTGACTTCATAATTGATAACAAATTTACAAAAACAATCAATATAATAAACTATTTCTCTCCAAGACTTACTGAAACTGTAGATATTAATATAGCAAATAGTAAAATACAGAAGCACTGACTAGACCTGTTCTGAAGGTCAACAAATTAGTTTTGAAATTTACATGGATTTATTTTCGTAGAAATTTCCATTTTATAAGAACACATTCAAAATTCTCTTCTTTAGTATGCCAACAAAACGAGATATGGCGTTTTGAAAGTTTGAATTTAGGCCACAGATTTTGGAACCAGAAACAGTCGGGTAAAAAAAACAATTTTTTCAATTTGTAGAGACTAAGCAATACGAAACACATAAGCTTGGTCTGCCCTTCACTATTTGGCATTTCGTATTGAGTATCCATACATTTTCAATTGATATTTTATAACGTTCATAGACATCAGTGGACTTATTAGCGAGGCAGGTAACTTTGTGCAATTTGTGCGCGTATTGAATACAAGGTCAGTGACCTACAAACTGGTTTTGGCACTGAATTACCCGCCAAAACCACCGGAAATGATCTAGAAACAGATTAGTAGTCACAAAATTCACATGTTGAAAACATTCTTTACTGACTAACCCTGGTCTGGTGGCCCTCAATGTCTCTCCTGGATGTAATAGACAGTTCGGAGATTTCTGCCAAAAATCGATAAAATCAGCTTTAGAATTGACAAAAATAAAATTTTGGATTTTTTAAATTTCTGTCTTTCTAATAATTATCATAATGATTATATGCACAAAATGGGATAACTTTGCCAGACAGAACTTTGTGTGTCATGACTTAAGTAAATGAATTAATTGTCACCACAGAGAAAGTTAGTTCATAGACAACATTTAGATAGATAAGAGAATCTTATTCCAAAGAACAATCCTTTCCAATGGTTTTAGAAAGAAAACATGTGATAGAATTTTCACCAAAAATCAATCACTATCTGAATATACGATCGGTGTAAATTCAACAATTTCATCATTAGTAAAATGTTTCTTTCTTCTCGGTAACAATTCAATCATATTTTTTTTTTCGGAAACCAATTCTATAAACTAACTCTCTTTAATAATTCTGTCCAGCGCCATTAAAGCACAAAAATTAAAGTTCAACTTTTAGACCCCCCACCCAAAAAAAAGAATAACACATGATTCATATTTTAACCTTAAAGTTTCAGGTTCAATAGATTACAACTTAGCTTAGTACAAGTAGGTACGCTTGTAACTAGGTCAACTACTAAGATTCCAATCTGTATCTAATGCTGACGTTACATAAATTTGTGTTTTATATCCGATTGAAAACCAATGCAACAATTAGTCAAACCTAATCTGTGTTTAAAGTTCAGTTCTTGACAATACGGACTGATAGCGTTTTCACAATAGGCTGTTGCGGTTAAAAAGTCAAAGTTACATTTCAATAACAATTAACCACTAACTAATAAGAGTATATTTTTTATGAATATTTTCTATTTTCTCTCTTCTTATGCAACTATAGCAATTTTTCTTAGTTTTATACTTTGATATCACAACTACGATTTTTATATTGCTCAGGCTGTGATTATGCCTAGCTGATGGGTCCCAACAAGCCGAAACAGCTGTCCTGGGCTATCACTTGCGAGTAGTATGAATAAGTAGTATCTGTTTATCAAAGTATTTCTGTTTTTTTGTTATTACAATAAACCACTAACGTATTTATTACATCATAATGTTAACAGCGAAAATTTTAGAACTCGACCCATTTATCAGGGCACATTAAATAGAAACCTATCACTATAATAACACCTTGGTCTCTTCTGGGGGGTGAACTGTTGTAGGTAACTGTTTAAATGGCATATAACAGAGGTATTAGTGTATTTAGCTGTCCCGGCCGGTACGTATTATATTGACTATGTATCTACCAAAGAGTTTAAGCAAAATCTTTGGTAAATACGCAGGGAAACACTCTAGCACCATTTCGATATATTATGCAGGTAAAACAAGACAACGAATATCACAGGTCTTAATCTTGGTCAAATCAAAATTGAGGGTCTATAGGGCGGGTGGCCAACACGTACAGATATAGAACGGGAAAATCAATTGCAGAATTTTAATCACACGAAATTGCGTCATGAATACACGAAGCAGGAACTGTCCGAAATCGAGAGTAAATGTTGAAATCTGCAGACCTTCCTGTCGTACGCACAGGTTCCTTCACTGACGGGCTACTTTTCGGCCACCCTGAACGAGGACATAGTTTTTGTTGGCTGCTCATTGACACCACATCTTCATCTTTAGAATGATTTTGGTTGTTGGGAACGAAGCGAGAAAAGGCAATTCTTAGATGAGCATATCATTCACTCCGCAACAAAAAGTACATTAAATTTAAAAAGAAATACGTTTACTTCCATATTTCTGTAAACGATATTCCACAAATAAACACAACTATAACGGAAAGCTTTCAGGCACGGATCCAGAGGGGAGGTGGTCAGGGCTTCGCCATGTTTTTCATCATTCATCAGTGTTTGTACGTACGAACTATCACATATTTAAGAAGTATTATAGCAGAAATTCAAACAAATGAACTTTTTTGTGCTAAATTTAATAAAAAAAACTCTGTTATTTTCCAAACAATTCTGCACTTTGCCTTCAGCTAAAGAAGATCCCACTGCCCTTCAAAAATTTTGGAAACCCCCTCCCTTTGAAAATTTCTGGAATCGCGCCTGGATTTAGGACAGCAACATCGACAACAATAAAAATGTTTTTGTGTAAGTATTGGTCTGTCTGTCTGTCTGTCTGTGTGGGAGGGGTAGATACGGCAGTACAGTACAGATAGAGGAACTACAAAGTAGCATTTTAGAAGCTAATCAACTTCTCTGAATAAGTTAGTTGTAGGTACAAACTTTTAAACGGAAAAGTTAGTTTAAAAATATTGATCAATGAAATAAATTTAAGTATACAAGATTTCAGGACACAACAGACATTCAACAAGTATCATCTTCTGAGAAATAAGTAGAAAGATCGATTATTATATTTAGTGCAAGACAACCCTGTTATTAAGAGCTAAACCTCCTAGTGGTGCTGCAAAACCGATCAAATTGCACCACAACATGAACACCAAGTGCTGTTTACAACGGAGAACAGTTAAACCACCGAGTTAGATAATTCCTTCTAACGAGAAGTAAAGCTGGAAATGGTTAAACAATGACCTTTGGGATAAATTAGTGACATGATGCAGTAATTCTCAAATTAATGTCACCCCCCTTTAATTACCAGTACACGGCTTTCAACTACTCCAAAAAGTGGCTTACCAATAGGCCCAAAACGCCGCCATCGATTTTATTAAGCAGGTGAGATTAAATTGTGTAACTCTGTGGTGTGCGTATACTTCTTAGCTTACAAAGCTATAAACATGTGCTGATTGAGTGATGACAAATCGAGAGTTGTTTGCTTAATCTACCGCTGGAATATGCAAGTTTACAGACATTAAATCGATAAATAGTGCATGTTTTACATACAAAAATGGTCGTTCTTTTTGTATTAAATTCTGACTACATAAAACAACAATAGTTTTCTTTTTTTAATTTAGGTTTATAATATTTTTTTAAAGTAAGTAACGAACGGTTTGCAGTCTACAATGATCATGTCATGAAGAACCTCACAATATTCAAATGCACAGACGATTGTTGGGCAACCAAGGTCCACCACCATTGCATCACAACTTGCACAATCACAATGCAGGCACCGACTCAATTCCAGAAATCGGACGGTGTTGGTGGTCACAGCAGCTTCTCCTTCAATTTGTCCTTGAAGATGAAGGGCAGCAGTTAGACAACGGTGAAGATGGGCAATGTGTAGGCCGACGTTAGAGACGTGATTCCCAGGGAGGTGAGTTGCTGCAGCGTCGTGCCAGCATTGACAAACAATAGCGACAGAGGGGCCACACCTGGCAACAAAAGAATTCACCAACAAACAAAATTAAAACTGTCAACTTTTCGTATTTCTGAAACTGGAACTTTGACTTCAACTTCTAACAGAAGCCAATTTCTAAAATGTCACGTGACTTTTGATTTGGACCTAGAACTGAACTGAACTGGACTAGAACTGAACAGTAATAAAAACGTCAATTAACTTACATTATATTAACCCTTCGTTGTCCCTCACTTTTTCAGGGCCCTCTTTGGGGGACATGCCCCCCCCTCAAAATATCAGACTTCGCATGGACCACTTGGGAGGAAATGGGGTACACTTTGGTAAACGCTTTTTGTCGATATATCTTTCCCGGGTACATGTCATGTACCCGGGAAAGATATATCGACAAAAAGCGTTTAAAATTTTAAAAGATCCACACTGATTATAGATTTCTAGGCCCCTAAAATGGTCTCTTTCTCTGCATTCACCGATGTCATAATCTAAACAGTAACCACTTCGATGTACCTTAGTAGGTACTTGATTAACTTGGGGACGAGGAGTAAAAATCCCGTGCTATTACTAGGAACGCAAATATTGCATAGCAACAATCATTTTTTACAAAGTTATCCCACATAATTATGCTCTTTTTAGTCTTTGACCACACGAGACCTTAGTTACCACAAAGATGAACTTTCAGTTAACCCACTTTGTACTTTGCAACTGTTGCTAAGGACACCAATTGGACATAGTTACAAACAATGTTTACAAAATTATCCCACTTGATTGTTTTTTGGCATTTGACCGCATGAGATCTTAGTTATCATATAGAAACGTTCATGTATTCAGCTATTTATTTAGCAACTGTTGCTAGGGACACCAATATAGCATAGCGAAGATTGTTTTTTGAAAATTATCTCACATAATCATGTTGTTCACTATTTGACCACATAAGACCGTAGCTACCATAAAGCTTCATTTAATCAACTGTCTACTTAGCAACGGTTGATACGGTAACAAATACAGCATAGCAACAGGCATTTTAAATACAAATTCATGTCACACAAATATTGTATTGTTAGATAGGTATTTTGTAGGAACAAAATGTTTCTATTAGGAACAGGCTGTGTTACCGTTGATTTTTAATCAAGTAACTTTTGAGGTGCCTAAATTAATAGTATCTAAATTTAATAGATTGAAATTTTATCAATCTATGTTTTATTTAGATTTTTATATTTTATTAAGATTTCAATGTGGTTTTTAGAGATTTGAAATCTTTGTCGTGGTTGCTATCATTTATTTGAATTCGAAATTCAAATATTCGAAAATCAGTATATAAGCAATCTAAATTTAACTGAATTTTACACATCTAAGTTATTTTCTTTGGAGCAGCGAAGCTCTTTCAAAATATTTTCAAGGACGTAGAAAAGACGTTAAGTATCATACTTATTTATTTATAAATAATATTATTATAATAATTTATAGTCTTTAGAATAGATTTATAAAAATATAGAGAATATTAAATTACAAACCAAAATTGATTGTTTGTTTTCAATTATTAATATTGACTCAGGGTATTAAATAAGATTTTCTGTTACATAGGAAAAGGAGTCATTCCACTAGTATTACTAAAATAGTTAATCTTGTGGGAAATTGATCGTATTATAAGTGATAGAACGTGGTGTAACAATTTATAAAATCATTTAATTTATGAACTGAAAAACAACATAGATATTTTGTGTGTAATACCTTATCTAGTTTGAACCATAATGTTATTACATATTAAAACAATTAGGTAACATGTCATATCATTTTACTTGGTTAACAGTGTTTTATTCTACTGCCGTTATAATTTATAGTTATTACACATTTAAATATTTGGTAAGCACAATGAAAATCGCTACAAAGTAGAAATAGGTTATACAAATGGCAAAATAAATAAAGAAAACATAAATATATTCATAAAATAATGAAACTATCTACATACAAATGATACTTATCATAGAGAATTTAGCTGATTAAATTAAAAAATATATTTTTAATCGACTAAATTGTTTTATGATATATTATTGACATTGTATGTATGATATTGTGAGTAAATATTTATTGCTATTTGTATAGTATACCCAGTATATGGTAAACTACGTTGCTTTTTAAAAAAGTTTTATAAAACTGAACATTTTTATTGTCTACCAGAACTAGTATTACCAAAATAGTTAATCTTCTGGGAAAATTGATCGTATTATAAGTGATAGAATGTGGTGTAGCAATTAATAAAATCATTTAATTTATGAACTGAAAAACAACATAGATATTTTGTATGTATTGCCTTATCTAGTTGGAACCATAATCTTATTACATATTAAAACAATTAGGTAACATGTCATATCATTTTACTTGGTTAACATTGTTTTATTCTACTGCCGTTAGAATTTATAGTTATTACACATTTATTTTGTATTAACTTTACATTTACAATATTCGGTAGGCACAGTGAAAATCACACTGGAAATGGCAAAATATATAAAGAAAACATAAATATATTGATATAATAATGAAACCAGCTACATACAAATGATACTTAACATAGACAATTTAGCTGATTAAAATATATTTTTAATCGACTAAATTGTTTTATGATAAATTATTGACATTGTGGAACAATAGCTTTAAATTCTATTACCTGGCCTGACACCCAAATAGATTGTTTGTTTTGTGAAACCTGAATGGAAATTGTGCATTGCCATGCCTTTCTCTTTTCAAAATGTTGTGTTGTTAACTCTATGATTTTTTTTTATTTAATAGCTGCTTGTTTCTAATTTAGGTTTTGAATTAGTCCAGGCCCGTAGTAGCAGGGGGGGGGGGCATGTCTGCTTTATTATATTATTATAATAACTTTTTCACTATTTCCTTGTCTAACTTTCTAAACTGTAGGTATCTACTTTTTCAAAACATATTTTGGTCAAAATAAATGTGTTTTCATGTATACCTAGACAAAATTAACTTTTGAGAGCATAGCGATATTTTAATATTTATCATTTTGGTAATAGTATCTTTTATAAAAGTGCCCCCCCGCCAATGAAACAGATATTTCTACAAGCCTGTAGTCTTTTGTCTGAACTCCATCAAATTCTCCAAATAATATCGATACACACACACTCTCTGGGGTAAGTTATTTGAAACTTTGTTGTTCTCCGTAGAGAATGGGAAACTTAGTTTCGTCAAGAAATAAGAATCTTAGAATAATAGTCTTAGAACATTAGGAAAAAAAACTTTAGTTTTCGTTTAATATAATTAGGTACTATCGGCAACTTACATTATAAAGTTGAGAATGATAACACAGTAATTCAAGTAAATAGTTCACTATCACACTAGGAGTTAATTTTAGAAGTGGCGGATAGATAAAATCCTGTTTACTTACGTCGACCCGATATTCATAGGTAGCCAGTAGAATTTGAGCGCTGCTTTAATCAGCATAGCCAGATAAGGGAAATCTCCTCGCGGTGAGTGGGGGACATTCCTGTAGAAAGGGATGGATACAAACAGAAGATATAGGTTTAGGTGAAACAGCCGGATATAGTAGAAATTAATATCATTAGCAAGGCAATAAATGGGGTACACATACTGATGAGTAACGTAGACTACTAACAGAAATAATCGAGAAGATAGCGAGGATAGCTAAATTAAATCGACTATTGGGATTACCTCTTATAGAGTTATCCGTAATAATTCGTTAGTAGTCTGAATAAGTAATATCTTAATTTACACAAATTTGAAATTGGAATTTTAGTAAAAATTTGTTATAGAACTGTCAGTTTAATCGTAGTAAATAATTAGCACGTATGCAGTTTCAGTCTAGCAGATCTCTCTTTTAAATAATAATCTAAGAGCTAATAAGTAACAAGAAATAACTACTACGTAACAATATAGGTTTAGAAGTTTAGAAATGTTCACGCATGTTAATTGGACGCCTCGGTGATACAGCACTCCAAGCCCTACACCGTCAGAATACTGATTTAGAAGGCAATTTCGATAATATGGTAGCTATCTTAGAACAACGGTTTGGCGACACCCAAGGTGATTGTCAGGCTCGGATGGCCTTTCACTCAATGACCCAAAAACCCACCGAGTCATTAAATTAATATCTCACACGAGTGAGGGTGGCCGCACCAAGAGCTCACTCAAATAGGGAACATGACTTCGTCGAGGAAATGCTCCTCGATCGTTTTGTCATGGGCGTGCACTCATTAAGCTTTAAGGAGAGTTTAATGGGCCGTAACTATGAAACAGCAAACGAGGCTCTTATGGATGCTCAAAGATTGACTTTGGCCAAAGATAGTTGCCAGGACCATAGAGCGGTGATGAAGGGTAGACAACACACACAGACAGGCCGACCGATTGGAAGAGTGCATCCAAAGATTGAATACCCAAATATAAAATTTGAGCCGGCCTAGGTGCGGATTCTGCCAGAAGTCGGGACATTCTAGAGAAGAGTGTCGCCAGAGGACTGGGGAAAGGGTCCAGAGCTCCCGGTCGGGACCACAGAGATTTGAACCCCAAGTGGGTTTCAAAGAAACTCAAGAGCAAAGGAGAGGAACCAACCAATTCACAGCTTGATGCTACCAGTGCAACGGGCTTGGCCACCAAGTAAGGGACTGTCCCCAAGCAAAACGGACATCGAACTACCGGCAGGGAAACGATCAGGGGTGTGGGATGAGAAGGGCTTCACATCCTACCCCCCTCAAGGCCGCAAGAAGCCAGCTCCGCCGATACTAGAATGACACCCTTTAAAACAAGTAACATTTGCACAACAACCAACCCCTCATAAAACCCTATTAACCAATAAACAACCAAAATCCAGTTTAACTACACCACAACAGAGTCGATATTGATCCGTCTACTCAACCCCAATGACAAGAAAATGACAATACACCCAAAAGAGACGCTCGGAACTACTCATGTCTGTAAAACCATCACCCATACAGAAAACCCCGAACCAATCTCCGTCCAATTGGATTGAAAAATTGAATCTGGAAGAAAGCCCAGATACCCCTCAACAGAAAGAAAAACTCGAGAGACTTTTGTGGCAATACGAAGATGTATTTTCTCATTTGGATTCTGACTTAGGCGTTACTAACGTAACCACCCATAAAATAGATACGGAACAATCGTCGCCCATTAGAATTCCACCTCGATGCATGCCTCCACATCGGAGAGCGATTATTAGAAAACCCATAGAAGACCTCGACGCTAGAGGAATAAATAAAGAATCCCAGAGTGTATGGTCCGCGCCTACTGCATTGGTGGCCAAACCAGATGGCACTCCCAGGATGTGTATAGACTACCGAAAATTGAACAATGTCACCAAAAATCTGCATATCCTGTGGTACTGATTGGAGAAGCTTTGGACAGTTTTTCTGGCTCAATGTGGTTCTCCACTCTGGATATGAACAGAACAGCGGATACCACCAATAAAGATGGCCCCCAAAGATAGAGAAAAGACATCTTTCAGTACTCCTTGGGGATTATTGGAATGGCGACGAATGCCCTTCGGACTCTCCAATGCCCCAGCCACCTTCTAACGACTAATCAATACCGTTCTGAACGGGCTGACTTTCGATATTTGCATGGCCTACTTAGACGATATAATCATTTATGCGGTCACTTTCGAAGAACACCTAAGACGGATGGAGAAAGTGTTTACTCGCCTGAAAGCAGCTGGATTAAAATTGAAACCACGAAAGTGTGACCTACTGCGAAATGAGTGTAAATTTCTTGGATTCATCATGGGAACAGATGGGGTCAGCGTAGATCCAGCCAACATCGCCGGTATAAAAGAGACTGGCCAACCCATAAGACTAAGAAGAATGTCCAGAGATTTGTTGGCTTGGCTACCTACTATCGACGGTATATACAAGGGTTTGCCGATCTCGCCCGACCGCTACATTAACTAACTCATCAAGACACTACGTACAATTGGGATGAAACGGCCCAAGGCGCGTTTGACGAGCTGAAAACCAAATATCAACGCTTCAAGAGAAAACTGATGGGAGTGAAAAAATGTAGTCACATAGTAATCGCCAAGGATGGACATTTTTGCAAGTTCGCGATCCGACACCGAAACACTGTCCATGCTGCAGGAGAACAAAATGTAGTAGCACAGGTATTTGGACCATCTACCAACAGCCATTACCACAAACTGCTCCTGTTAGTGTGTCTAATCCCCAACTGTGAAGCAGAAATCACTATTCCAACTTTGGCGCATCTGGTCTCTTACGCCCATAGTCTAAGTGTGCATCGATTGACCATCGATATTGACCCACCGCCAGTACAGCCCACAGTCTAAGTGTGCATCGATTGACCATCGATATTGACCCACCGCCAGTACAGCCCATTAACCAACTGCACAAACTCAACTTCACTCAGGAGCTGAATCAACTAGAAGTAATTTCAAGAGGTCACGTGATCAACTGCTCTTTCCTCGACCAACTGCCTAACACTTGACCGCGAAGGGAGAAGCTCACTTACTACACGGGAAATGGCACTTATACGGTTCAAGCCCGAGCGATGGTGTTAATAGTCGCCTATCAACCGGAACGAAAATCAGTCTGCACTTGGTTTCTGAAGACATACAAAGGCCTCAACCCCAGTTTCGCTAAGTTTTTTTTCCACACAAGTAGTGAAGAAGAGGATTGGAGAGTATGAATTTTTTGTCTACCTAGAGACATACAAGCACTATTGAAGATCGAAGATCTACCCGAGCGAATGTCACTGGTCTATTTCTGCCGCACGTTTGACTTACAAATTAGATACACCGATGGACACAATTTTACCCTATATAATCTAATACACAACAAAACCTAGGCTCAGCACCTGATCCAGTCTCAAGGAATTGAAAAAAGAATTCATTAGCCGACTGTCTCACACGACGTTGTATAGCCACCCATGGTACCCGAAATCAAAACCCCACGAGGACACTAGGACGAGGAAACCGTGGGACCCACGAGGACGAGGAAAACGTGGGACCCACTGTGGCGCATTTTTCTTTTGGGCTTACTGTAAAAGTGCGATGACGCAAAACGATGTAGAAACTGTCGTAAAGGGATTTGTAAAAGAGAGTGCCAATATTATGTCTAGGGCAATCGTAGAAACCGACGAACAAATTGTCAAAGTGGCAAAGATGGTCAAGAATGTACAACGTCAGGCAACGGAGCGAGAAAACTGACTAGTAAAGAAAATTAATCAAGAACTTGGAACAGTGGCGACCGCCATACACAAATAACAAGTCGCCTACGAAGCGTTTTGCCGCACAGTCTACCATGCAGCAGATTAAACAGGCACTAATGTCCATCATTCTTGCAAATAGAGTTCAGGCGGTTGACCTTATAAATCAATACCGTTTCAACCACGAACTTTTGTTGGTGGCGGTACGATGTCTCGAAAGAGACTGTAGTGAATTGAAAGTTAAACTCAGTACTTTGGATTTGAAATTAGTACCTATTTACAGGGCCGATTTTCCCATCCAACTCGATGTGCATCTAGGCGAAAGGCTGACGATCCTGTATACCAAGCCTGTAGGGTATAAAATGAAACTGGTGTTTTTGCCCTACCAACCATTTATTTCAATCGCCACCGACTGCATAGGCCCTTGGTGTGCCATGTGTCTTACCCAAGAAGCACATTCTACCAAAATTGATTATACCAAACACATTATGGATTTACAAGGCATCGATTCGGTGCATATCACCCCGTCAATATTACAGATTGTAAGAAACATAAAAATCCCACATATCAGCTTGTGCAGCTGGGCAAGAAATGCCTAAATGTTACAATTGAAGAGGTGTTGACGGCAGAGTGTCCGGATAGCACGGTGGTGGGTCACCACTGAGTTAAAACATTCAGCACGAGCTGGACTCCGAAACTACAGTGGCAGCCAACAGTGCGTCCAAAATTAGAATTATTTGTGCAAATAGAAAAACGATGGCAACATATCGATCTCAGACACACCGAATTAATGAGTTTGGAAGTCCAAAACAGAACAGCCTAGATACAACTCTGCATACTATGGATACAGCCCTCACAAACTTGAACAACGAGGAGGTGACTTTGGAAAGTCAAGCAAATGAGTCGCGAATAATCGCCATCACCTCTCTGGTAATGGCAGTCTTTACAACTCTTCTATTCATGAGTCAAGGTATTTATATCCATAAGAAAATGGAAAATAAAGTTTGTTATGGGTACACCGTAAACGAAAAAACCGCCCAAGTCACCGGTCATCCTCCACCGCATACAAAATACACCTACACCGCCGAATTAACAAACGCCACCCAAGTCACCATAATAGCCCACCAACCAGACACTTGGATTTGGGACCGGAAAGCCGAAATCGTATTTTTGAAAACTCCAGAGGGAGAAGTCAACACTAATATACGGATCTTGACAACCACTGGAGAAGAAAAATGGCATTGCCTAGAGACAGAACTGATTGAAGTTCAAGTCCGGAACTCCGAAGTTTTATACCCGGGAGGTATGCTTGATCGGACCATCCCCCTCTAAGCCCCCACTCGTAAATTAACAATAAAACCACTACTAGGATAGTATAACTTAGCTATAGATTGAGTAATGATCGAGAGAAGTTGTATTAACGACCATTTTGGCAATTCGTAAAAATAGGGCTGTAGACAAATCAAAACCACAAACTACCGAATAAGGAATAAATAAATTAGTGCCACTAGACATGAGTGGTAAACAAATAAGAGAAAATAGTCGTAAAATAATTAACTCAATATTTTAGCAGATATAGGAAAATTTAAATGACTTCACTCATGCACACAATATATTGCTTTTATTGTTTCACCTAGCAAATCAAATGTATAGAATCATAATATCTGTATTTGCTTGGCTACCATATTGTTTACGTTGAAAACCTTGTACCACTATATCAGCAGGGTCGGTCTGTCTTGGCTACAATAATGTCATTTATAAATAATATTTTTACAATGTCATTTTATGTTATTTGGTGTTATTTTTAAGCTAAATATTGTGTACGTAAAATTACATTCATTAGTTGATTGAAATATACTTTATCATTTATCATTGCATATTTGAATTCTATAAATTTTCCCCAATTAACTCTTAACATTGCCATTTGCTGTGTACCAAACCAGAAACTGCTAGTTTTATCTTTGTTGCCCAATTCCACCAGTAGACTGAATCACATAAGTTACCTAACCTATTCCGGCTTGTAGGCTGTACAAGGTTAAGTACCTCCTAACATTGCAGTTGTCCAAAATTATGAACTTTATTAATTTTCAAACAACAACCAAATAAATCTGCATATAGCGCATCGATATAACTCAGGAGCTCTCGGTTTTCTTTGAAGAATAAAACAAGCCGACCACTTGTGTTCGAACATTGGCGATACAACATGCAGTCGGTAAAATATGATAATACGTTTTAGAGAATCGAATCGACAAGTGTCTTCTTTCTATTAAAAGGCGGGCTGTTACATGACCATGATGAGGTAACGGCGCATTTAAAGCTCTCTAATAGTATCTGGTATTACAGGCTATTTAAAATTACAAACGTTCTTAATTTTGAAACCAACTAACAAATAAATCTGCATAAAGTACAACGATTTAAGTAGGCACCTCCTGAAGAATAAAACTAACCGCCCACTTGAGACAGCCTGTGGCTAAGAGAGTATTATAATATGCGGTGCGTTACTTATTAGAACAATTTTACAGATGGCGGGCTGTTACATTATCATGCTGATCAACCTGCGCATTTATAAATATCTAGAAGTGTCTGCTAGGTACCAACGCTATACAGAGCAGTCGAATGTTTTCGGTTAAACAATCTGCGCATTAGAGCTATCTAGAAGTGTTTCTTTGGTACCAGCGCTATACAGATCAGTCGAATTCACTCAGCTAAACAATCTGCGAACGATATTAAAATTTTTTGCAGGGCCTGACCTTATCAAATTCTACGGAAAAATATCGAGTATTCATTGTGATGAACTTACCACTCTTCTTAATAACTGTTTCAAGGC
>JAUYWI010060235.1:0-16035 GCA_034780595.1 Parotoplana pacifica | reverse complement strand
CTTAAAGTGTATTTATGCTGAAAGTTGGATGATATTGAGTTTCAGCAGTATTTATTTAACTTAGATTGGAAATTTGCTGCCATAATATGAAATTTTCACTTTAAAAAATGTTGTTGCGTTTATATCGACTGGGGTTGTATATACACATTTTGATCATGAATGAGAATTTTCTTAATAATCAATGTATTTTAGTAGATTTATACTTTAAATAAAATATCATGAGGTGGGACTTGGACAAAAGTCATACCAGGAGTGTGCCAATCATGATGTTGTACAGATACATTGGAGTTGGTTGCATGTTCTTTGCAGAAGATGATTGATTGTTCTTTGAGGCCATAGTGGAAAATGGCAGTTAGAGCTCAAATTATTGCTTTAATTCATCTCCTATGTGAAGTAGTAGTTTGCATCTTGGGTCTCACTGGCCAATTAGCATGCTGCATATGAAGTGTGTCGATAGAAACACTATTATGCAATCACTTAGCTATCTTAAGGTTGCAGTATGATTATGTCAAGCTTGCTGAACAATCTCAACATTATGTAACACATGATCACTGTTCAAAACACAATGAGGTGACACACTGTGTATATAAATGAGCCATCTCAAAAATTTTTACATTGATTTCATTTGGATTCTAGAGCCATTTACGAAAATATTTGAATTTGTATTACTTATTAGTTGAAGTCAATTGGACAATTGGTGTGGAGAATGAGGGTTGGCAATTCCATCAGAGGGAAATAAATGAGGATGATGTAACAATGATAAATCCTTTATAGAACTGTGCTTAGAATCATGATATCTAAAGAATATATAGTTATAAAATAAAATGGACAGAAGATCAAAATATAATGTTAAAAGATATTTCGCCAAAGGCTTTATCAATATAATTAACAATGAATAAATTTAAATATCAAGTCAACAATTCAAAAAGTAATAGGTAGGCAAGACATAGATCAAGAAAAAATAAACATAAACACTATGCTTATGATAATTGATGGCAGTTTTTAACCATGCTCTTTTTTAAAAAATACACTAACATAACAGTTTTTACAATGGAAATGCTTCTGGTTTTGGATTTTGCATAATATTGGATGTTTGTATATCTGTACATATTATATAGTAGATTCTGGAATAATATATTCTTTTTGATCCTAGAGTATGTGATAGATCACAAATTATGTCATGATACATTTTGATAATTTAGTCCATTTTATATAATTTCTAGGACTTTGCCTAGTGTCCTATAATAGGACAATCAATATATATAATTTCATTTATTTTCTATTGCGCCTGGATTCAAGTGTTTTTAAGGATATTTTATATAATACGAGTATATATAGATGTTTATTACATTACTACCTACACAAAATTAACCTTCATGAATTTTAGACCTTCCGAAATGTAATAGGTAAAAACCATTTACGTCACAATACTTTGAATTGAAAACTCAATTGTTTACAGTTGTAAATACGTTTATTTAAGAGCACGTCTCAGTTGATATATTTAAACAACTGGATACATAATCAAATTATATCAGTGTCTCATAGAGAAACATGTTGTCCTTTAATCTGTTGTCCTTTAATAGGACGGCTAGGCGTTAATGGGTCAAATTTGAATACATTCTTAAGAGAAATAATAATTAATTTTACTATATTAAATCATGTGGACTGAAAACATGAACTCTTTCAATAGGAGTCAACAACATAACAGCAAGTAGCAAAATAGTTCAGGGTCGGAAAATAAAACATCAAAAAAACAGTGTTTCGCGGAAGGTGTCGATCATTGAATACAGAGGATAATATCAGAGTTATAGAAGGATCGATAGGAGAAGTTGATCATATAATTCCTGCAAAGCAATTGTGGATCAGACGGGGATTCCAAAGACCATTACAGTTTACAAGACCATTACATAGGAATTGTGTCTGACAATTGTCACCACTCGATGGATTCCAGGATTTGAGAAAACACTGGCTAAGAAAGGCATGAAAAACCGCGTATGGTTTTGTGATAAGAAATGGCTATAGTGTAAACCTTATCAAAATAGGTTTATGTAGGTGTTGTCGCTCCACCTGGAATTAAACCTGTAGTCGATAGACCATTGCTTCTAAAAGGTATCACATAAACGTTGCAAAAAATTCAATGGAGACAGCTATATTGAAACTATGGATGAGAGTGGGAGTACAAATGCTGATCGATGTATTGTCTTTCTACGCATTCCTTCAGAACGAATTTATATCAGAAATTCGCCATATTCTCAAGATCTGAATCTTCTTGACAGGCCAATGTTCCGTAACTAGAAATGGTCATGGCTAAATAAATGTGACCAAAATCTACAGCACATTGTGGAATTTGAAAAAGTTTAAGTCTTATTCAATACTTTTAACATAAAAGGCTTTGTATTGTTGGAATATTCTACATGTTTATAGTTATGTTTTAGTACTTTTCTGAAAGCACAAACAAAGTTTCAATAAAATATAAAATCGATAAAAATGCAATTTTCTCGTTTATTGGCTTATCCAAATGGTACTAACTTTTGCTGATGTACAGATAATTTTTAAAACGGTGTGGTGGTTTACTAGAAATGCTTTTTTGTAATTTTTGTATAAATTATGATTAAATGAAAGAGTACCTACTTGTGAAATACACAATATTGATAACAGATAACATAAGATGTTTTTTTTAAATGTATTTTTCGATATAACATGAAAATGCCATTTTTCTTTCTTATTGTAACATCAGTAAAAGCAGTTAACCTTAATTCTAGACCAACTCAATAAAAGATTATAATACATGAGAGAAATTTAATACTAGAATTGACTATTTAATCCATACACGAAATATGGCGCTATATCACATCATCCCCCAAAATTCCATTTTTGTTAGTTTCTGCTTATTGGTCTATTAGATTTATTAGCTGGCTCAGACTTACTGATCATTCGTAGAGTTACTAAAATAGAAAACATTTTTTATTTATTATTTGGTCTGTATGGTCAGTTTGGTTCCAAAGACAGCACATTTTCGGACAAACATGTTCCAAATGATTATAAATGGAGAAGGGTTTGATGACGAATTATCTGATATAAAATTAGTAAGAACAATATGAGCTTTTGCTAAACCAAAACAATAATCACAATTTAAAAAAAAGTTTTATGGATACTATGAGCTCCTTTTTTATTAGTTCAATTTTACGCTTGATGAAGTGCACTATGTAATATACAATATTTTTAATTGGCAACTTTATTACATTCATTATATTTACAAAAATAAGATAAAATATGACCTTCAAAAGGAAACGTTTTGTCTCTCAAACCATGCTAATTCATACATTTTAGCAACTTTGCTAGTATTGATTGTTGTTTTAATTCAAAATTTATAGGACGCTAAAAAAATTGTGGAGTATGAAAATGGAATGATAGATTTTGATTTTCAGTGTAGAGGGGTAGTTATTTGTTTTATTAAGCGCAGCCGTAAAACAATTTCTTTTAAATGATGAAATGTCTAGCACTATTTGACTTAATATCTAAGATATTTGAAAAAATATCCTGAAACATGTCATATTTGATTATTATTAAAGTTGCATGGAAGTCCTACCAATGATAAAAGATGTTTTTAAAGTTCAAAATGAATATTTTACGCACTTAATGCACGTCATTTAAAAAAGAAAAAAAATCTAATTAATTCTACTCTTTAGTTTATGTATAATTTGTAACAAACAAAATTTAGCAGCTTTTATGTAAAAAAAATACTTTTCGATAAATTAAGGAATTTTATTACTGGATAACATAACAAATCTACATTTGCAAATTATTTGTTTTGTACCAAAATAATGTATATTTGGTTATTTTCTTATTTAGCGTATATTTAAAAAAACAATAAATTACCATTGACGGATTTGCTATAAGAAACGTTAGCAAATATAAAAGTGCAATTCAGAGTAAAGCTGATATTTCTACGTTCGTGAGAATAATCGTTAAATTTGTAAACTAGACCCTGTTTAGTAGGTGTTGTTATCCTTTTGGTATTGTTTACCACCACGCGGGCCATTTGCAGTTTTACCCCTTTAGGACATCCAGTAGTACATTGGCATTGAATTTCTTCGTTCACATTAAAAGTTGTTTTGTTATTGGGAACAAATTTAATAGCTGTAAGAAATACCAATATAATAATTAACGGGAATCGTCACAATAGCCACAATAAATATTATAGAATTTAGAACTATTTGAAATATAATTAAGTAGTATTACATCACCCTGAAAATTGGATTAAATATTTTAAAAACATCAGAAAACAGATGATTCAAATATAAAATACTTCGTAACAAATAGGTTCTTTATTATGGAGATAGTAAACTTTATTTAAAACTAATATATTTCAAACATTTTTACATTATTTCAACGAGTCAATGAATTATGCATAACATTTCAAAACTATTTTTAATAAAATAGTAATAATTAGTAGTATAATAAACTATTTTTTACATTTCTTAGAGTTTCGTTGACTTCAGTAACAAACTAACTGAAATTTGACAGATTCTTCTGACTAACAAAGTTGTGATATTCCATTTATATATTCCATTGATGTTTTACATTATAATTCATTAATACATTTATAATATGATTCCCTTTATTAGGTAATGTTTCGATATGCCATTTATGTATTCATGTTGTTTTACAATAATTAATTAATAATAAGGATAATAAGTTACTCTTATTCGATAATGTATCGACCAGGTCCTAATGTTTTACAATATAATTTTTTTTGCTTTTATAATTTGTCTTTTATTGAAAAATCTGGCATTGATGTCCTCTTATAAATTGTCGCTGATGTGACCTGTGGCACTTATATATGATAACTTTTACAGTTGGAATTAGGTGTAGATACAAATAATAGCAGTGGAAGACCACTGGAGGACCATACCTGAGCAGCTATAATTTTTATTGGGGAAAGACTGATTTTATATCCCTCTCCCTTCTTTATACAAAGGCAAAATGCACCAAGCCTCCCCAACATTTAGAATGGACTAGTTGAGCAATAATAAAAAGACTGAATAACACATTTTGAGAAGCTATTGGAGCATGAGATCAGGAACAGGAAGAAAGGAACATGTTAAAAATTAGCACAATATCAATTAGGATCAAGAAAACATTAACAATTATTTTCTGGGTTTGTAGATGTGGAAAGGCAAAAATATTTGCACTTCAACGGCTATGACTATGAACGAATTAACCAAAGTTTAGGAAGTAGAAATTACAAGTGGGAAATACCGAGTAACAGCCAACATGATATGCACAGTTTATGTTGAACCAATGAATAACATTCCATTTTATTCACATCCCAAATTACATGACTTGTTAGAGAAAAATTATTAGAGTATTGGACTTCCAGTTGTACCAAAAAAGCTTCTTCAACAAAGTTTTTGACTACTAAAACTTTGCCATGCACAGAAGAATTGCAATATATTATACGGATCACACTAATAATTCCAATGCTTATCCATATGCCAAATTCTGGGAAAAGTCTGGACATGTAAATTGATTCTGGTGATAAAAGTGCCTCGTTCCAGCAGAAGAGCATTATCAGCAGTTGAAAGGCAGATTGCTGATAATTGCATTGTCAACATGTTTTCAGCAATTTATGTTTCTAAATATAACAGTAGGTCAGAATAATAGACATTTAGGTATTTGTATATATTGTTTTACATAAAGAACCACAAACATTCTTGAAAGCATATCTCCTCCATATACTTAACTATATTTGCGAATCTTGTGACTGTCTATTTTACGGCTATATAAATCCAAATGTACAGTATACGGAATTATAAATAAAGATTTAGCAACACAAAATAATAATATAGAAATAAAACTTCAAAAATATAAACCGGTCTATAAGACCAGTTTGTGACATTTTAACATATCTTACGCTGTCATTTTTGGTGTGGTTCCTCCCACAAACTATCATTGCTAAATTAAATAAAAATAACATATAATATGTAGATTGCTTCATACCTGGTTCTATACTTTTAACTGTAATAAAAAATGCATAATATTAGTTTTTCTATAGATAGATTTTATACGAGATTTAAAACAAAACAAAGAGTGATTTTCATTTTAAGAGGTTTTAAAGAAATATCTTTTTTTGATAAAAATTGAAAAGAGAATTGTTTTGGCAAATTAAAGCTATATTAGGTAGATTGTTTTGTTTAATGGAGCGTACTTATACTCACTAGACGAATTTATCAAATTCAATCCAAGTCAAACTTTCATTATTTAGTATTTTACAGAAAGTTTTCTCTTTGTAAAACCTTCCAAAAAATTGAAAATGAAGTCTTGAACCTATTCTTCTACTGTTAATTACGGAAATTAAAATGACACATTTTGACACTCTTTGAAATGTGGCGTAAAGTCATATCACAACAACGGCGACATCCGAAATTTAGACAAACTGTACAACTTTAGTATTCCGCAAATTAAAAAAAACAAATTATGACGAAATCATAGGCTACAAACTATTAGTATCGTAAAGGTTACTCACCAGTGATATGATTGCTTTGTTTCTTATGTCGATTATACGTACAGTTGATGGTAAGATTGTGAAATAATTTTTTGAAGATATATTGACCTGAAGTTTTATTTTGATAAATTGGCATCTTAACTCCTGGTTTAGTTACCATAATGCTGACATTTCCACGAGATTTAGGCTGACAAGTATCGCACAGACATGTTAGTTTATCACCCAATTTAAATTGTTGTGAAACTGGCTTGAATACAATATCTAGAAAAATTATTTGGAGTGACGTCACAATATATTAAATTGACTATAAAGAATGATTAACCACATTCATCTCATACTCAGATAGTAATTAAGTTATTTTTGGAGTTGATTCTAGAAGTCACAGCAGGGTAACAATTATACCGACCATTAGGAAAACACAAGTAGAAATGTGAAAAATAAATTACTGACTTTTTGTCTCATTCTTTATTGACCTGTATCTATTTGAGGAAAATTCGCTCTATACAACGCTATTATCTACCTACGTATTGTGACCAAATAGTGTAATAGTGTACATCTGACTTCTTAGATAACCGTGTATATGGTAAAGTCTATAAATTTCATAAACATATGCCAAATAGAAACTAATATTGGTGGCTGTTTAAATTATTAATACTATAATAAACATACGAAAACTTACTGGTAGCATATAAAATAATTATTTTGAAAATTTTGTAAGTTAATCAAATGACAAAGTATGATTAAAACTAATAATTTAAAAAAATTATAATTTTAAAATATTAAACAGTTTATAAAAAATTATATAACAAAACAATTTGTAAAATAATCTGTAGTCATGAGAATATTTCTTTCTTGAAGAAACTTTTAAAATTAAAATTAATTAAACGTATTACATTCAACGAAAGACACTGGATAGAAAACAAACTATATGGTTGTTTACTCACAAAAGTATAAACACTTACTTGGCATAAGTAAGGTCACTAAAATATAAACGAAATCTAATTAAAACAAGAAACTATCAACAAAGCTGATTTCATGCAATAAGGAGTAAACCTTTGATGTCAATGCCTTTCTAGTCAATCAGGACTACCGTTCCCCGAAAAGAGGAGAGGGAAATTTCGAAATATATTTACCTATTTCAAATTACATAATTGTACGTATCTTTGCAATTAAATTTGAAATGGTTTAAGTGGTATCGAAATGAGAAATGCTGAAAAAAAACCTTTTCTCACATTTTTGTATTGGCTGGTATTTAAAAACTAAATTTTTATAGTTTTTTTCACAGCGAACAAAGCTGTCACTTTGTGCTTACCACGCATTACTAATGAGCTCATTTTGATAGTGACAAATGTAAAGATTGATTGATTTTTTATATCAGCAGTGCTTTGTTTTATCAATAAATTTAAATATGTTTTTAATGTACATATTTGTTGGATACAGTTCAGTAAGAGCATCATATAAGTTAGATCGGGTGATATTAATACAAACTAATTACCATTGACAGAATTGTTATAATTTTCTTGAGCATAATCAAAAGAACAGGTAATGTTAATATTGAGATTTTTGCATGTGGGACAATATTCCTCAAATTGGTGCACAACGACCAAACCTTTGTTGACTCCTAACGTCTTTTTTGTTGTAGCCTTTTGTGTTCTCACTATCATTTGCATTTGCACCCCTTGCGGACATCCAGAAACGCATCTGCATTGAATCTTGTCGTAGACCCTAAAAGATCTTTTGTTCTTGGGAATAAATATAATCTCTATAAAATAAGTAAAATAATTGTTTTTTTTTAGATTTGCTAAAATACTAACAAAATGTTAGTCAAAATATTAACAAAAGATCAATAGCTTAAAAAAATGGTTAGTAAGATAAAGAGACTCCTTTATTACCTGGGTATTTAACAGTCACTAAATTTTAATAAAAGATTAACAAGTGATTAATATAGAACATTAAAAAACTTATATTCCTTGACTTAATTTTGCGAATTAAAAACTTAGGCCTGTTAATTTTGTTCAAGAAAGACAATGAGTAGCATGCTGGACCTGGATGAGGAGCTATCGAGTTCAAGACAGAGTCGTGGCACAGATGGTGCACAAGGTTCCGGAACTGCTCAGAGACTATAGAGCCAACCTACCAGCTTTCTCTCCTGATAAATGACCAAATGTTTTCTTGAAAGCCTGTCTATCCAAGGGACCGTGAACAGGTAGTCTATTATGGCGGTCCAAATCTTGTTCCCTCCCGTCGTGTCCGCTTGTGGGTGTTGGCTGCACTGTGAAGCTGGCACATGAATGGTCTTCTCGTTGGTAGTTTTTACTTTCACATAATCAACCTAATGTGTCCAGATCACAGAGCAAAACTATCAACCTTTTAAGGTAAGATTCGGGGACAGTCCGCATGGCAGATCCAGCATTACATGAAGGATTTTTAGGTAGCAAAACTTTTCTATGCATGGAGATATATTTAATACGTTTTATTCATAAGAATATCTACAGTAGAAAACAGAAAGATGATGAGTAGACAACTAGAGCAGACAGACTTACCTCTGAAGGTCATGCGTACATATAAGTGTTTTAGGCGCCTACTGAAGCTACACTTGGTTGGAAACAGACAATTATAGCCGATATTAACATAAAAAATAAATCTTTCAATTTACTTTGGATTGCAAACAATACGCCTATTTAACGCATTTTGCATTATGAGATAGGCTAAGTTTCTAATAGCACATAGGTGCTTTATGCGTTGGCAAAAAGACGTTCTTACACTATAGGAGATGTATAGACCCTTCTGAATCCGCTTTTACAGCGGAGGCGAAATGTCTTTGGTTTTAGCAACATTTTGAATCAAAAATCAGCATTGTGTAAATTCATTTTTTTAAATATTTATATTATGTTGTAAAGTATGTATTAAAACATATAATATAACTATACCTAAAGTTAATAGCGAAGCAGATAATACATAAAGATATTATAAGCATAATAATAAATATATTGAATAATAAGAATACAAATGGAGATATGATATAGTAAAAGTACATTATGTTTCCTTCTTCTTCTTCTCCCAAGACGTTTATATCACTGAGAACGGGGTCCATCGCCTTGATTTTCTTACGACAGTTTATTTTATGGTTGGCATCCTCGTTTTTCAATCATACTTCTTCTATGTAATTGCTAACACAATCCATAATACTTCTAGGTATTTCTCCTTCCTTGCAGGACTGTCTTTATATTTCTTTACACGTAGCTGATTTGCTTTAATTGTTTTTGTTATTTCACACACTTTTAGTTCATTATAAATATTTTCATTTAAGCTTTAGCAAAATGTGCATCTCTGTTCGGTCTAGCTGCTTTATTTCTTTGCTTCTTGCTACCCACAGTTCTGCACCAGCAATATCAATGGGCTTATCACTGTTTTGTAAATCTTTTACTTTTCGTTTTCTGAATATTGTTGTCAAATGATTAGGGTACACTCTCTCTATTGATGGTTGCTGTTGTCATTCTTGCACGCACTGCTTGCTCATCGTGAGTCATAATTGTTTCAATTGTCCTACTTGGCTTAGTGTTCTACCACTTGTTTCCTTTATTGTTGGTTTTGTTCAAACTTTAGTGCCAACCATAATATCCGTCTTCCTAGTGTTCATTTCAGACAACTTTTTCCATTACTCTTTGCCAATTTACTCACTTGTGCTGTCTGAAGTTGTTCTGTTTCAGTTGGCCATTATCATTAACGCTTCTGCAAAAAGTATCCCCATTAATAGAACTTATCTGAACTCTTCACTGATGATTTCTAAGATTATTACACTAAGAAATGGGCTTAGGCCGGAGCATTGTTCTAAATTTACAACGACATTCAACTTTATGTTGTACCATACCTATCATGGTATGTTAACTCTATTAATCTAATTATTTTCAGCTTTATTAAGCCCCAATAAACTAATTCCATAGTAAGTATGTACATATGTTATAGGTCAACGAAGGTGAAAAGCACGTTTTTTCCTTTCTCCATATACTTTCATCAGAACTCTAGCACAACAAAAACTATTTGTTGTTCCTGTATTGTTCAATAGATTGATATTGCACTATATTGATATTCACTGTTAGTCTTAGTCTTTGGCCAAACATTTTCAAACAATTTTATTAGATGTTTGCACATTCCTAAGGATAATTTTATTGTTTGTATATAAATACTATTTCGCTTTCTTCCCGATTTCCTGGCATTTGTTCTTCTTCCCAATTCTCTTGCACTTTTCCATTCCAGGTAGATTTTTGTAAACAAAAAGTGTAGAAATATCTCAGATTTTCAAACCTTACTTAGCAATATATTTTTTGGGAAAAAAGTAAAAGTTGCGATTTTTTTTAAATTACCATCAACGATTGATGCATATCAATACGTTCTTCAAGAGTAAGCTTATAGCATTCTATTGCGCATTACTACTTTGATTTTTTGTAAGTGCTCCTTTTTCTCCATTTTGTGTACAAGAAACTACATGGAGTGAAAAAGAGCCTCAAAAAGTGGGCGAAAGTTTGAATGTCTTCTTGTTGAGTTATATTATTCTGTTCTTATTGTGACACTACTCATGTATACATAAGTAACGTGTAAGTTAATATTACGTAATAATATGCGGTCAACATCGTACGATGTTTGACCTACATTCAATGACCTTCATTTTATCGTATGACATTTTGTATCGCATATAACACACCAGATTTAGTTCACTTTTGACCACACCGATTTTTACGGAGGCGTTGGATTCTTACTGTTTGTTTATCTATACTGGTTCGTTGACTTAATGAAGAATTTGTTGACTTGCTAATTTGTTATTTTCAGATTGAATAAAATCGGGATTCGACACTTCTACAGTGGAGAACGAGATACAAATATGGTATAGGCATTATCAGTGTCCCTTTTCTTGAGGACAGAGTAATTGAGATTACTAGACCATCAAACAGTCTTATAAGAGTAAAGTTACGCATTGGATAAGAATGATATAATGTCATTTCAGCGTAACCATCACGTAGCGGACCCAATACATCGGAAAAATAAAATTTCCACGCATAAGTGGAAGACAAAATGGGAAAATAATAATAGGTGCTGATATCAACAGGTACCCATGGAACGAGTGTTTAAGGATAGTCATGAAGTGAAGGGCTTTGGAGAAAGGCACCAATTTATTGTACAGTTCAATCTAAAAGCAGAATGTAGATTTGTTTTTGGGTGTAATAAATAATATACAGACCGCTTTCACTTAATTAGCCTCTTGAACATCTTGAGTGTAGATCTTTTTTTATCTTGTTTAAATTCATTCTGTGAAAGCAACACAGCCGCCTTTTTTCTTCAACATAAGCGCCTGGAATGAGTTTCAGTTCAATGATTCTGAAACAGGCTAAATACCTTTTGTGAATCGGCATTGTTGTGCGGTATTGATAAGATTCCCAACATCCCTCCACAAGACAGCAAGTAGTATGAAGAGTACACAACGGAAATAATAAATATGCCGTTCTGTCTAGCGATATGTTTGCCGCCATTGTCTCTTAACGGTTGTCCGGTTTTCCGGGTATGCGATGCCCATCGCCATGTTCCATTGAACATAACTACAATAATCACCAACCGATGAATTTAATTTTTTATGACTTTTAATAATTATATATTTATTAAAAGTCATACAAAATTAGATTCATCGGTTGGTGATTATCGTAGTTATGTTCATTGGAACATGGCGATGGGCATCCCATATCCGGAAAACCGGACAACCGTTAAACATGACGGTAAATAGAAAATTCACTATATCAGTATACCTAATTGTTCTAGTTTTTATGTAATACTCAAACCAAACTCTTCCTTAACCGGGGGAGGTATTTTATCACTCTTTTTAAAAAACGACACTACCTGGCATTATAGGATCTAGAGGTTCGCTAATGGCCCAATAGTGGCCAGACGTCAAAGTGGCAAACATGTATTTTCTATTTAAATTTTTTGACAAAATGGTTTTCAACAGAAAAAAATACATTTTATATTCCGCCAAAATTTTAATTGGCTTGCAAATTGATGGTTTCAGTAAAACATGAATTGTTGGCAAACGGTAACCGTTTTTTTAAGGTGTTTAATTAACTATCTGTTACTCTACTTTTTTTCTCTTTTTTGTGTGTGTCTAAATTATTTTGTAATTTATTAATATTATTAGATATAGTTGTTTTAATTTCTCATAACACTTGTAAACGTACAAAATTTAAGTCTGACGATGTAAATAGATTTTACGAAATAGTCGCTTTTTTATGATTAAACATGGTTCTTTAAATACTTTCTTCTTGTTTATTTTGCTCCTTAAATTACGTTTCTCTAATTTGATTCTCCTATTTCATTTTATACTAAACAATTGTTTAGAAATTTGAACAATGATTTTGAACTTATAAGGGAGACATATTTTTTAAGTTTTAATTTTATGGTTTCTTTAAGTGAGGATCGCATTTAAAATGTTTTAAATTAGTAAAAAAAGATAACTGCAATCATCGGGATATTATTTTTATCAATTAGGTGTGTCAACCAGCATAATTGTTCATACTTAAAATTTAAGAAATGTCAGCCCAGATTTAACCAAATGTTCCCATGTTATCTCACCTGTAATGTTGTTGCTCTGTCGCTTATGTTGATTGTATGTGCACTTTATTTGAAGATTTTTAAATATTTTCTTGAACCTATATAGAGGTACAGTTTGATTTACATAGACTGTACTATTTTTGGCTGTTGAGTCAGTTACTTCAATGGTAATCTTTTCACGCGATTGATTTTGACAAGTTTGGCATTGGCATCGAACGGTGTCATTCAATAGATACTGCTGCTTTAGAGGGTGGAACGTGATAGCTGAAAACATAATCGTGATAATAATGACATTACAAAAAATACTAACTGTGGATAGTTGTTTTCTATATTTAATTGTAATGCTGCATTATGAAAATATTGCCTATTTTTTAAGTAGCCAGTTCCCCTCTCTCCACTTCCAGTAATGTAAAAGTGTGTTGTATAATTCCCTACAAAGTTCAGGTTGGCGATCAATAAAACCAATTGTTGTATGTTAATTACATAAGGATTTATGAGACTAACCGAAAGTTTAGGTACAGAATAACTGAATTACATTATGTAATTCTATACTCCGGCATTATTTCGGAAATCTTCAATTTTCAAAATTTGCTTCGATTAGTTAACATAAAACTCTCTCAGCTAACAGCCTTACCTGGCATAAGCAGTGTCACTAAAATAATAAAATACAAACTAGTTGATAAATTTAAGTTTCAATTAATTACGTTTGTGTAATTTTCTTAAAGTTATAGCTTTACAAATATTACTTGAACTTATAAATTAAAAACATTGAATGCATTCTTTTTTATAAGTTCAAGTAAAAGATTCTCCCATAAAAAATATTTGTCAAATGGTTTTCCCGAAGGTTTCTCATAAGAAAGATTATATTTTGGAAGGATATATAAAAGTTAATTCACTTTCCAAATTATTTGTGTTATAAACATCTTATCATTTCTGAAAACAAATTTCCGATATCATTTTGTCTGCTTTTTGTGTCGATTTTCCTTGACGTAGCACAATATACCGGCCTAACGCATAATTTCTATTATATATTAAAATTTTTACGTTAACCTTAAAACAATCGTAAATTATATGCGGATTTGTTAGTAAACGACTAACAGTTAGTACATTGCTTGACAGCATAATTTAAATTAGAAATAAAACTATATTAAACATTTCTGACAAATAATATGTTTTGGAAAATTAGTCTTTTTTAAATTATTCTAAAAGAACAACGGTTCTTTAGTTGAAAGCAAATATTAAAGCAGTTTACTGCAATTTAATTCTAGTTTATTAGCACATTAAAATTAGCAATTCAGACACCTACAAAAATTAACCCGTTTAGTTTTGGAATACAACAAAACTCTTCAAGTTTCATATTTTTATTTAAGACTTTGTTTAAAATATTTTAATGTTTGTCAATAGGTAATGCAGAGAAAATTCCAAATATTTTTATTTATGATATAAGTTAAACCAAAATTGGCTGCCGAATTGTGTCAAAGAGTATCAAATAATGTCTTTCTAAATAATATATTATGCTTTTGTACAATTTATCCTTGGCATATGACATTTATTCACAAAGTGATGCTTACCCTTTCCGGTATGAATAAAGTTAGAATAAGTGCATCATAAATAAATGGTAATGTAATAAAAATATTAATGAATTACCATTGATAGAACTGTAGTGTTGAACATTGGCATACTTAAAAAAACATTTAATAGTAATTTTGATATTTTTGCATTTGTTGCAGAATTCCTCAAATTGGTAAGAAATTGAACTATTCCTGCGCTTCATGGTTTGTTTCTTCTTATTTTCTGTAACTTCCATTTTCATTAGCACCATTTGAGGGCACCCTGAAGCACATTTACATTGAATCTGGTCGTATACTCTAAAAGTTGTTTTGTTCTTGGGAATAAATGTGATATCTGTAAAATATGTAAAGTTCACTTTTAGAAGATATAATAGACAGGCAGCTACTGCCGCTTTAATGGAAAGTTTAGACCAAAAAAGTTTGACTGATCAAATGTGCAGACTGAGTGATATGATTCAAAACTAGTTTGGTCTTCAGTTGCACAACGGCACTGTAATATTAAGTTGTCCGACCTCTGTTAAATTACTATTTCTTAAAAACCACATTGTCAGATTAATCTAATAGGCTTCAAATTCAGTGTACTATCCACTGACTGCCTTAAATATAAAGTTAGGGAAATTGCATTTTCAAATATAAAATTTCTATTATTACAATTATGATTAAATCGAATACTAATGCAAGTGATATGCATATAAAATACACAACACAATATTATTTTTACGCGTAACATCAACAGTAGTCACTACCTATCCTGAACTTTAAGAGAATTGAATAAATGTTAAAATTGAGAGTGGATTTCATACAGGAGGAGCAATTTGAATTAAACATTTAGTTCAATGCACCAGTAGCTCTCGGTCTATTAATATAAATCGATATTTGTGACCAACAATTTTAACAAAAAAACAATACTTTACAACATAAAATTTGTTAGTAGTATAATTACCTGGTTGTTTAACTCGGACTATATTTTAGTAAAATATCAAGAGGTTATTAAGATAAAATTTCTGAAATGACTAATATTGATCGGGAAACATGGGCCTGCTATCTTTGTTTCAATGCTCAGTAAAAATAGGTTTAGAGATTAACGGTTACTATTTATCAAAACTGTTTAAACTATCAAAAAGCGTCAGTCAGCTAAATGTGTTTAAGAGTAATGATAAAAAAACAGGTATACTTTGATAAAAATATACTACTTATCTATATTACTCGCAAGTGATAGCCCAGGAGAGCTGTTTAGGCCTTGTTGGGCCTCACTAGCTAGGCATAATCATTGCCTAAATAATAAAAAATGTTCGTATATTTCATATCAAAGCATAGAAGTAAAGAAAATTTGCCAATTTTGCATAAGAAGAGAAAAAGAAG
>JAUYWI010060224.1:0-16037 GCA_034780595.1 Parotoplana pacifica | reverse complement strand
CATTTTATCTGTGTTAATTGTAATAAATAATATTGTTTCTTGAAGTGTAACCTTACTTATGGCCCACCCTGTATATTCACATGCTCAATCAAATTATTGCTTTCACCCATTTTACTATATTAATTAATTTTTTTAGGAATTCAGTAAAAAGAAAGAAACATTGGGAGAAGTTAAAATCATAGATTAAAATTTACTAATAACAATGGCCGTGGCTATAAAGTTAATCTTTATTAATTTTTCACAATTTTAATAAATCAGTTTAATTTGGAAGTTATAAAAGCAAAGACGGCCTACGTAGTTTTTCGATAAAGTTGTTTTTTTATTTTTATAAAGACTGCCAGATGACCGTGTTTTTTCTATCTTTGCCATATTTAAAAAAAATAAACTTACTAAAATTTTGTGATGAATTAGTCAGATTACTCTGTGGATTTCGATATTTAAGAATGTAAATCAACGGTTTTTACTACCTTTGTTTTTTAGTAACTTTTGTGGTTGATTTTAGTGAATCTTTCCTAGGTACCAATGTACCAATTTATCCATGGGGAGTATGAAATGCTCCTAGGGGAGTGGGGTGGCCCGATTAAAGTAAAGACAAAGTAAACACAACCAATTTCAGACTCAGTAAATACTGGACAATAGAAACGACTGTAATAATTTTTACTTTGTTGTTTCTCTTATTTATATGAACTTTTAATTATTAATGCAAATTAACACCCTTTACAATTTCCTTATTAACGTCTAGGGCATATCCAAATCCGAATTCATTTTTTTGGATTTTTTATGTGATGATCTTAGAATAGAATATTTGGAAATCGTTGTATTTCGGAAATTAATGTTAGAACCACACCTAATGTATCGATACATGAATATTCGAGGTTTTTGTTCAAACGTCGGCCTGATGACAACTCCAAAATCTATTATCAGGCCCACATCGGACTCAAAACATAAGAGTAATATAAATGGCCGCTTAAATAGACAATGGATAATCCACAATTCAATTCTGAGTCGAGTAAGGCCAACTTACTATTTGTCCCCCCATGTGTCAATAATGGGCCATTTAGGTAAACACATAAATCGGGTACAACCGCCTCAAAATTAATTCGATTGAGCCCCACATTTATTTTTTTATCCTCCTTCTTCCCTCCTTGTAGACAAAAATGAAACGTTGCTGTTTTAGCAGTATTCAGAGGTTGCTGATTTGGTCGTTTTTATTCAGTGGTAAAGAACCCTGTTTTACTATGGATATGTGATCCTCGATTACAAGTTCCAAAGCAACAATTAACTGTTTTAAGAGTGCTGCTATGGCCAGTGCTTATTTGGCGGTATTAAATCCATATAGACAGTTGATTTTACTTTACCACTGAAACACCCACGCAATGTGTTGGAGAAGAAAATAATATGGCAGTATCAGCCACCAGATTCTGTGTGGTCATTTTCCAGATGATTTCTACGGTTGTATATATGTTGATGACATTGTCAATTTTAAAACACTTAATCCAGAATATCAGATTGTTGTGCTGGAGTATGAGGATTCACAAGTATTTCCACATTTCAATAGTCGAATAATTTAAACCAGTTGTTATTTTTAAGGAAAAATAGTCTTTTGTTTAACAAATCAGAGCAGAGCACTAATTAGTAACGCAAGTACCTAAAGTGTTTCTGATCATTCTTCTCAATCGGATGTTTACCAAGATTGAAGAAGACTTGGCTGGGAACAAGTTTAACTGACGTAATTCATCACCAAGAGAGACAAATTGTTCGTTCCACTGCGCGGAATGCATTATAAGCATTATTCAAGAACTTTTTTGTTTGTTTTCTAAAAAATACGTTAAAAGACCATATCATGTTCAATTTAATAATGGAGATACCTAAAACAATAGTTTAACATTTTTAGGTGGTACATGGAATTGGGAACTTCAAAAGGTCCACACCAACCAATCACCCTTAGCGCGAAATAAACGAGTTATGGGACCAGAGGTCTGGGCAGAAATCAATGAAATGCTAAGAATGGGCGACAATTTGTTGGGCGGTATATACGGCCGTTTTGGAGCTTTACGTAATATGATCAATCAATTCTTAAACATATTACGTCGTATTAGGCCATTGGACGACGTCACTATGGAAGAGTTAAGATTGATGACGAACGAGTTTATGCGTGATTTACGTAAATATATATTATTAAATAACTACAAAAGTAATTTGCTTTCATAATATGTCAGTAGCATAGTTTTTAGAATGTTTTAAAATTTCTTAACATTTTATTAGCAAAATCCTGAAGCATAATAATTTTACAATTAGTGAATGGACAAACATTATATATATCTACCTAGGCATTTGAGATATTCCATAACATATGCCCTGTTGCCAAGACATTTGAGATGTTGCATAATTATTAGATTTAATTTTAATCAATTGACTTTCTGAAAGATTTAACTGAGTTAAAGTAATCTTAATTTTTAAGGAGTTCTTCTTTCTTTTGTGAAATTCAATTTTGTGGCAGGGAAGCATTCCAAAACCAGTAAAAATGACCTACGTATGTAAACTAAATCAAGTTATATTTAATCAAATACATACATAGATACATTTATGTTTTAAAAAATAATTCTTACGTACCTGCCCTAGTAAGCTGGTCGTTTATGGACAACCAACCATAAAAGTGAAGAATGCCTTCGTAATTTTAAGTTGGAGTAAGATAGGTTTCGGTAGGATTTTAGATCCCTTTAAGTGATTTGTCCAAACATATCAAATCAGTTACCCTAATTCTAATAAAAATTACGAAAGTCATGACAATTGTGAAGAATAAAACAGTTATGGTTTTTGTGTCAACTAAATTATCATAATATGTACGCAGAATCAATGTATTTCTGATTCTATTATAGTTCTTTTCTACCTTAAATTATATTACGTAATTCCAATAGAATTCTGCATCACCTATGTAGTACACTGCGCTATGTGGTAAGTGATAGGCTGTTTTTTGTAATCATTTTTTGTAGTTTGAATTTATACATTTGACATAACTCACATAGTTATTTCACCAAAATTTGTAAGTTTGTGTATTTTAGTTTTCACGTTTTTTTATATTTTTTGCAAGTCACCTTTCCATCACTTTATGTATGTTTTCAAAAGTGTAATTGCATGCATTTTTATTACCTATTTGTCATGTTTTGTTAGATTTTCACATACAAATGCACGACTACAATATATGACACGTAACTGTAGCTATGTGCAAATATTTATTTGAAGTACATTTCCATGAAATTGTCATACATAGATGGATCGTGAATTATCAATATCAAAAATATTATTGCATAATAACAAACATAATAATATAAAATACATTATAAATATTTAGTCATGATTAAATGATACGTTGTATATTGAGTATTTGCTATAATACATAGGCTTTATTCATACCCGTCAATTGACCGGTTTCGCTGTTCTAGATTTAACATGTGCAAAAATCCTTGACCCAATATGAAAACGTTTTTATTGTATTTAATGCATCTTAGAAAATGATTAAAAGTCCCATAAGCGATTACTAAAATATCAAAGCCAATAAAAATTATAGTATTTTTAGAAATCAAAGTTGTCGATTGAGTTTTAACCAGTTTAATGTGTACACAACAATCACTCTTCCCATAATCCAGCTATTATTCAAATTGTAAAAGGCTAAACAAGCACTGAGAGAATTTAAAGGTAGATCAATGTCAAATTTTGATATGATAGAATCATTACATTTATACCAACAATAAATGTAATTGAACAACAAACTGAAGAATAAAAATGATACCAGAGAAGTAAATTTAGAGGATCATAATGTAAGGAAAAAAATAAACCTTCGAAACGTTTATATAGCAATTTGTATTCATAATATAGTGACTTATTTCGTAAATTCACATTACATCGTCAGATTTTAATTTATTATCGTTACATTAATTATGTGAAATTAAAACAACGCTAAAAAGCAATTAATAAATTACACGAAGAAGAAAAACAGAAAGCTGGTTAAACATCTTCAAACAATAACTATGTAGTTCCACAGTTCAATAATGATAACATTCAATTAGGAATTAATTTCTTTTAAATAATTAGCTTATTTAATAGATCAATTTAATGTATTCCTATCACTGTCAATGATCTTAATTTGTTCGAAAAGTTGAGTACCACTTTCACTTTCACAATTGTCCAAATGTTCAGCTATTGGTCCCCCCAGCTATTGTGTTCCTTGATTCGTGTAGCTAAATGTCGAAGAGTTTGTCCAATGTAAGAGCAGACTTCGGTTTAATAAACTAATAATATCCTTGATAACATTTAATCCGATAGAAATATCTGAACAATGGAGTAATTATAGGCAAAGATCCGAGTCTTGCTGGAGGTGGATATAGCTTTATACTCCTATGAATTGTTCTCAATAAAAAAAAGTATTTATATATAAAATATTTATAATCATCATACCATTCCATAAATGGAACAATTTTGTTATACAAACTGTGCATTGGAAATAAAAACATGTTTTGTTAATATTACAAACAATATTTATCTTAAATTGTTAATCTATGAAATGCATTTCTGTAAAAATTATGCTACTTTTGACTGCCTCAATTTTTGCAAAATATTATAAAAATCGCTGTATTTACTAAAACAAAAATAGATCCAGTGACCATCCAAATTATGTGTAAATAAATAGTCTGTGATCTAAATTATTATATTGATAAGAGAAATAAATTATGGTTGGAATTTATGTAAATATACATTGATATATATAAATGTACATTGATATTAAGAAAGTTAATTATTGGAATAAACCAATTAATTAACAAGTATTACCTAATTATGCAGTATTTTGAAAAAAAGAACTATTTATTGTTGGAGAATTACTAGCATTAACCTAAATGCGAGCATCAGAATTATGAGTTGATAAATGTACACTTACTATTAGTCTTAAAATCTAATGTATTAGGTTTGGCATCATAAAAGAATTATTAGATTGAAACCATTATCAAAATTGGAGGAATCTAAAGGATTAGGAATTTAATTATGATTGGGTTTCGATAAATAGTTCAATTACAATTGAAGCAAAATTCATATAAATCTAAAGAATTTTAATATAAAGTAGTAGGTGTTCCCACAACTGAAATAAGCAATTAATTTTTATTTACCAGCACAGCCACTACGAGACCGGTTTCGATCTTTTTGGGTCTCATCAGTCGTAGGTAGGCTCGAACCTTGACTCTTGGCGTGTTAGGCGAGTGTCTTACCCACTGAGCTCTCCAGGCTGCTGGTGAATGTGAGCGCTAAATTGTTACTAGAGAGTACCACTGGTTTTAGCAACCTATTATTTATTGGTTGGGTAAGACACGCCGAGAGTCCAGGTTCGAGCCTATCTACGACTGATGAGACCCAAAGAGGTCGAAACTGGTCTCGTAGTGGCTTTGCTGGAGAATAAAATTAATTATTTGTAATATATTTAGCAATTCTATTTGTATATGTATAACAAAACATACTTAGTTTACTATAATAACTTTTACTGCTTAATTTTCTGGTCAAGTAACTTAAAAAGAAAACCAAAATCTACATTTAGAGACCCAAATATTAGCTAATGATTTGGCTGTAGAGGCAAATATAACCAATACCGAATGAATATTATTTACTATCAAAGAATTGCATGTTTACAACTTTTGTGCACATAGTCCCGAAAATTCTCAGGGAAACTACAACCCACCCCGGATACGGGGATAGATTTCAATGGAAGAAAACATTTTATTCTATGAAACGAAAATAAGTTTACTATTAAATTAAAATCTCTATATTTTGGTGTTTTAAAACAATTATACAATATTACTTGCAAGTAGTATTGCATTTTATCACAATTATTATAAAATAACATACAAATATGCAAATCCAAGCAATATAATGTAATTTACCATAACAATAAAGTAGTCCATGGTATATAAAGTAAAACTCTATAGATTGTTCTATGCATCAGAAAGTAAACTTTGTTATCCATACTTAGCATGGAAACCCATATTTGCTGCCTAAATAAATTCAGTGAAATTTAAAATAATTCGAATTTGACAAATCTAGGTAAATAATATTGAAATCTATAGATTTAAATTTAGAAGTAATATAATGTTCACAGACTAAACCACATCATAGAGGAAACTATTTATCCAGGTTTGGAAATAAAATCGTATTAGCTTTATAAAATCACAACGGTTGCTAGGGCAAAAACCATATTTTTGTTTCTGGGACATTTCCAATAAATGTTACAAATTTCAAAAGAATCGATTAAAGTTTAGGTGTAGTTATTGGGTCTGAAGAATAATAAGAATAGGAATAAACAAAGGGATTTCTGACCCTTTATATCTAAGCTTCTGTAATAGTTAGGCATATGAAAGTTGGCATACTGCTTAAGAGTCGAATGTGCTACACGATAAAATAAGAATTATATCAAAACAATTATATCAAACAGCCTCTAAATAACAGCAGTCGAAAAGTGACCTTTCTTGTTAGATCCTAATATACCTTACTGTATGCTGCAGGTTGCTGCATGAGCTAACAGTCTACTACCTTAGGTTTAGATAAGAAACAATAAAACCATTGACAAAATAGAGATCATTTCAATGTAGCTAAACATTTCAGCCAACAAGATCAAACAGTCAAATTAATGTTCATAGTTATTTGAAAATCAGGAAAATAATCAACTAGTGAACGTTTAACAAAATCATTACTTTACGTAGTGCTGTATGTCACAATCGATCTGTGTTTAAATATTAAACCAGTTACTTTAATTTCTTTTAATTACCCCTCTCTTCATATAGTCCTCTATTTGGAATCTTTAATTTCTGTGATGTTAATATTTATTAATTCTCTGTTGTACTCTACATTAGCTTGTATATATATGTTGATTTTCATGGCTATTTATTTTAAAGGCTACTAAAGCAAACAATGTGTATTATAACAAAAATATTAGTCGTATTTAGTATTGTTATTGTTAGTATTCCTTTTGTAATATTCTTGTGTGTACACAGGTTATTCAAACAAAGATAAGACATTATATGTACGTCGTCCTACTACTATATTTGATGGTGTAATGGGCAACATTGTTCCAAATGTGGTTTTATTTCTTTTATACACTGACAGGTTTTACCGGACCCATCTTCTTTCTCTGTAAAGGGATTTTCTAATTGTGACTGCTCCTGAATACAATGTATTTAAAAAATCAAATGATTTTGTCCTTTTAATATCAAACTTTATAACTATATTCTTTATAAACTATCTACAAACAAATATACATACAATATAAAATATAATGGACAAAAGATCAAAAATATAATGTTAATTAGATATTTCACTAAAGGATTTATCAATATATTTAACAACCAATAAATTTATATATCAAGTTTTCTCAGCGGCTTTCCGTTGAAGAGAATCACTAAACCTTGATGAAAGAATTCTAAAGGAAATGCATTGGTGAAACCCATAGGACTTTTCCTAGACTAAAAGAACATCTTTCTAAACCTTGCAGCGTTGTTTTTCAACATTTTCCCAACATGCATGACTCCCCTATCCCTTTAGACAGCATTTCCTTTAGAATTCTTTCATCAGGGTTTAGTGATTCTCTTCAAACGAAAGCCGCTGAGAAAACTTATATAAAACAATTTAACCTATCATGTTAATTATACTTAGTAATTACTTTCTATTACATTATGTTTATTTTTTTATTGATCTATGTCTTGCCTACCTATAACTTTTTGAATTGTCGACTTGATATTTAAATTTATTCATTGTTTAATATATTGATAAAGCCTTTGGCGAAATATCTAATTAACATAGTATTTTTGATCTTTTGTCCATTTATTTTATATTATATTATCCAAGATCATGGTGACTAACATTAAATTTAATATAGTGTTTATTGACACTTTGCTTAACATTAATTATACCTAAATTTAACCATTCGCAGAAACAGTTTAACATAAAAATATGACTTCATATGTTTAACTCGATACTACAATTTGATAATCGATGGGTGAATAATTTATTTCGTAGGAAGACCATTTATGTTTGTCCAACATACCAGGTATTAAATCAGAAAGTATACAGTCAGCAATAAAAGATATATTAATCTGAATTCAGCTCTCTTTATCTAATGGTTGGGGCCAGTGTTACGAAGGTTATCTATCAGTAGTTGAAAAGTGTATCATGGACCAACAGCCCAAAGCAATTGTCACCCATTTTGTCCATGCACACCTCTATAGTCTAAATCTGAAAGCAGCAACAACAGGATGCAAGATTCTTTCTGATGCAATGAGTACGCCAAAGAAAATTGTAACACAAATTAAATATTTTCCTAAACGCAAAAACATGTTGGGCAAAATCTAAACAAAACATTGCAAAAGAGGCGCCAAGAGTAGGATATGGAAGCTAAGTGCTACGAGATGAACCATTAGAACTGAATGCTTCAAGCAAAAATTGGACAACCACGACTTGTACACATTTCAGTATTTCTTCAGTTTACGTTAGGGCACCTTTTATTTTCTTACAATGGCAGTTTGTCTAGAAAGCGGACAAGGAACAAAAATGTCAGCAACTGATGGGCAAACATCAGCCCAAACATCTTATAGAAGAAAAATGAGAGGGATGAAGCTTTCTGCATATTTTATTATCAGTTTGTTCGGAAAACACAACTTTGCCCCAGTAAAAAGCGAGCTCCCACTCGATTCGGAATTGGACCGAGTAAAGTAAAGGGACACATACCAATAGTAGACCTCTACCGCCCAAATATTGTTTGAAGCTATTGATATGATGACGTCATGTATCACGTCATATTTCCTACAAAATAGTTTTGTGACCTACATATTTGTAAAAGCGGCTAATTCAGAACCGTTTGGTACAGAAAATACTTGCAACCTTTTAATGATGATCTCAACTTTGAAAAACTAGCTATTCAACTTTCAATCTTCCGTAACATAACGCAGAATCTTTTGTCCAACGCTTCAATGATATTCTCAAAGAAATGAAACAACTAGGCCAGTGTTTGAGGTAGATGATTTTTGACTTAACATCTCATAGTCATGGACTGACCAGCTAAGATATCTCTCAGATATGTTGCCCTACAATTTGCTAATCGCAATCACAAAAGGGGCACATGTTGGTTGTTGGTTACTTTGTCTAAATTTATTCTGTATTCGTTTCTTGTTGTTCGTTAAATCGTGTTCTAACAATAACATAATATACCTATTTTATGCACAATTCATGTAAATAAATATGTCATTATTTAAATAGTTATTTATATGTTATACGAACCCCCTAGGATTATGCCCTGACAAATTTATAACAATACATAAATTAGAAATCATATATTTTGGAAATTTAAGAAAAAAAAAACATTCAATCAAATTCATGTATGTTGTTTTTAGATATTCATTATTAAAGGGCTTAACGGATTCTAACACTGATTCCATCTACACACAGAAACTGTGCTTTGATCTTCGTTTGTGTTCTAAAAATAGTCTGTCCTAAAATAATCTAAGATTAGCCAATTGAAATAAATTGAAATAAAAATAAATCTGTATTTGCGTTGGTGCATACGATCTTTAATCATAGTTAAAGCTCAGAATAGTTAATCGGCGTTGGTGCATATGGGCCTACAATTATGATATTCTATATAGTGTTCGGTTTTAAATTGTTGGTAAAGGTAGAAATCATAATCCTATAAAATTGGTTACTTCTATGTGACCTGCAATGTAACCTTTATATTTCACATACTTAAGAATAAACAACAATGGATATTTTTTTAATACATTGCAGAAGTTAAGCAAAAACTAATTTACTTAATAAAACATTATGTACTCAAATTATCGAGAACTAGGAAAATTCTTTGAAATTAACAGTATATCTAGTTATTACGTAATCAATTAATAGTTCCATCAATTTAATGGAATGTAAGATGTAATCAAATATTTTTCAGTATTTATCAAAACTAAATGAAAGATCCTTCTAATTTCATAACACATCGATATCGTTACTTGATACATAAGATGCATACAAATAATTATATTCCCATAAAGCGTTTTAATGAGATACAACATCCGTCAAATAGACAACATTCATCCGCAGTTAGAATTATTTTATATCAATCATATACTATTCATGCATATTTAATATAGTCCAAAATTCGTCCCAACTTAATATGTTTGTATTAATATAAGGATACGTATAAATTATTTGATTGAACAAATATTAAACAAAAGTTAAACTCGGTAAATAAAATAAAATAAAATTTTAAAATATTTGTTTGCATTATGACAGTTATTGAACTTATATGTATGTCAACTGTTTAATTTTGTTGGCCACTATCTTAATTAGGCTGGATTTTAAAAGCCAATTATAAGTATTCATCTATGTGAAACCACATACTTTGAAATTTAGAACATTGATTTGAACCTTTAGGAGAAACGTTGCTAATATTTCAAAGTCAGGTTAAGTAACCGTTGATCTGAAACTGCTCAAAACATCAAATTTGAATGGATTAGAACTGGAATATAATAAGAATTTAATTGAGATTCTGCATTTAGGCTTATTGTTTAAAATTTATTATTTTATATAGCTATATTCAGACTACTATCACCAACGTTCATATCTTTAAAAAATATTAATAGTTTTGTAATTATTTATGTTGTTACTAAGATATTTGATAAAAATGTTATTAATTATTTCGATAATTATAAAATGTTTCATTCATATCTATCGCAAGTGTGGAGTTAATGCCTTATGTTGAAAACCAATAATTGTTGACTGTGGATATAAGTCAACTTTATGGATAAATAACAAAATCTCCTAAGGTAATTTAAAGGAGTCAAATAATAGATTTGTTATAGTTCACTTCTAATCCATTTAAAGTTGAGGTATTTTGCCCTTTGAGCTGGTCCAAACACAAGGCCACATGAACTCTGACTTTAAAAAATATATTTGTGTTTGAAAACTAAAATCAATGTCACAATTTCAAACGGATTGATTCAAGTGCGGGAACGTGTGTAATTAAATCCACGCTACGGGGAAGAATTATCTATTAAATTTAATATAATGAAACTGGAAATTTTCGGTTGTCTCAGCCATGTCAAATTCCTACCAGACAAATATCCCACAAAATATAATTGGCTTCAAATTGAGGGAACTAATTTTGATTTGAAACTTATGCTAGCCTGATCTATGTAAATCAGGAAAAAAATTAAATTCCAATATTTTGTTTTATTTCAGAAGAGGGACGACGTAAGTATTTATTATTAAATAACTTCATATGAAATAGGTAGAAAGCCATTTCATTGTCAATGTATACTTGGTGGCATTGTGTTGGTGTCCATTTTAATTACTCATAGTTAAAAGTGAAACTATCATATTTACACTTTTGTAGTAAACCTGCCCGGTAATTATTTATTAATAAATCTATCTTAAGTACGTATAGAGTCACTGTATATTTTTAAAGAGATTACTAGGCAGCTTAACTAGAAACACTGAGAAGGTTGACATTAGATTTCATTTATAGAAAACACTTTATACTCACTTTTTCACTTATTCAAAGAAAGCCACCCTCATAATATAGCAAACAATCACTTTGTGATAATTGTACGGGGATGGCATTGTAGCCATTTTGCTTTACCAAATTTGACTATATGCCCCAAATAATGCCAATAACTTAGATGTGCATTATAAAATAATCACCCATCTAATGTCTATGTTTATACTTCTAACGAAAGTTAGTTGTCATTAAATTAGACAGAAATGTACATGTACATGTATATGTATTTTAATCTTATGAAAATAAATATATGTTTACATTTTATACTCAGATGATTCATCAGGTTCAGGTAATTAATTTGTTTATTTGACTAGTCTCTGGTTGAGCAACCTATAAAGATATTTATTTGTAGAAAATGAACTTAGACCGTTACAAACAAGTAAAGACGAGGTAGGAACATCAACAAATGGTTGAAATGGAAGAGAAGTCATGATACCCTTTTATTGTCAATCTCAAGATTTTTAAGGTGATGGATACCGTAACGGACAATTCGGATATTGTACTCCATAAAGTCAGGCAGCAAACGTCCGCAACTTTAATATCAACAATACGTTTTTCAGTTTAACCAATAAGTCTCGAAACTGAGAGGGTTGAATTTAAATGTTATTTATAGATAAACATTCATACTGATCACAAAAGCTTATGCACTTAGGCTAAACGACCTATATTTGTCATTAATTATCCATATTTGGCATTACGGCTAATACACCAAATTCAAATACGGGGCAACTGCGGTTAATGGTTTACTTTATAATATAACCACCCAACTATGTATTATATTTTACACTTTTTCAGAGTCAGGTAATTAATTATTATATATAGGTAGAAAGTGAATTCATTTTAAAAGAACTTTTGGTGGAATTAGTTTTAAGAAAATTTTAAGTTTCAAAATTAAAGTACAAATGGCTAAAATTGAAATTAACATCCCTCTAAAAAAGACACCAATATTTGGTGGTGTGCTATCAATTTAATTACAATAATGATAAAAGCATCAAACTTGGTCAAATTTAATAACCTTTTCAAAAGCATATATTGTGAAATAAAAATGATACTGCACAATGTTTGAAACTTGGATATGATTTTATCATTCGAAAAATTGTAAAACAACGATCCATATAATTTTATTATTTAAGGATCATTTTGTGATATAACTACGCGATTCCCATTGTTCAATTATTTACGGAAAGTCAGCCACATCACCTCGCAAAGCAGTCACTTTTTGAGAATTGTACGGAATGATATTGCTGTTCCTTAACCAAATTCGAATTCCGGGCACATACTGTCAATAATTTAGTTCGGCATTATAAAACAATTACCCATATACTTTTTATGTTTATGCTATTGACGAATATTACTTATTATTAAATGAGTTTTGTATTATTTTACTAAGGAGTATTCATATTTTGTCAATGTTTTAATATTTTTAGTAAAATACTAATATGAAAATTAATATATTTTTATACTTTGTACTCAGAACCTGACACGACAGAAACCGGTAATTAATTGATTTATTTGACTATTCTCATGTTGAAAACGCTATAAAAATATTATTTCTAAAGATAAATATATTAACTGATGGAGAGACTTTGTATAAAACGAAATTAGATCGCACCAACTAGTAAAGACGATGTCTGAACACCATCGAAATAGCTGAAACCAAAGAGACGTTAGGCTACTCTCTCATTTGTCAATATCAAGCATTTTAAAGGATAATTTGGATGTTGCCACTACAGGCTGCACTTACAGTATTGGCCATAATTCAATTCATGCATCACCTATGAAAAAAATGAAAAATCTCTTAAAATCAATAAGCTTCGCAGTGTTTGCTTAGTTATGGTCATACATGCATACAGATTGAGTACACACGTTTAAGTGTCATCTGATTGGTTGATTACTAATTGAAAATCGTTAACTATTTGATATATAATATGGAGTATAGACTGTTCTGTCACGGTATCTATAATCACGCTTCGTTAACAACTTTCATCAGAAAAGCTCGCTCAAATAAAGGTATTAAGTTACGAAGACATCTCTACCCAAATTATTGCTGCCCGTTTATCACTGGTACAATCAACAGTTAATCATAACTTGACTTTCATTCAAGAATCTGGATCATTTCACGCACAAAACGCATTGGTTTCACGACGATTTCAACGACTCCAACAACAAACCGAGCAATCATCCGCTAGGCTGTGAAGGCACCTTTCCTGTCATCAGCAGCCATAAAATCTCGTGTTTTTTTGAGACAACAACATTAAGTGAAAAATCAATTCGGCGACATCTTCATAATGCAGGTCTTAAAGCCTATCGACCTGCCAAAAAGCCATCTTTGACTACCAAGAATATCAAGGATCACCTTCATTTTTGCAGAAAGTACAATAATTGGACAGTTTGGAAGTGGTCACGTGTGCTTTTCTCAAATATGCCAGCTTGGAACCTTTGTCCGACATGTTCTACAATCACAAAATAAGTGATTTGATGCCTCTTATGTTCTGCAAACTGTCAAAAATCCACCAAAGGTGATGATTTGGGGGGTTAATATTAACAATACGTTTTACGATTGTTAAACAACCACCCATTTAATTCTTTTAATTTGGCTTCCTCAAACATTTAACGTAAAATATCTTGACCTGAAATGGCTGTATTTAAATGTAATATATAGAAAAAGGTTCATAATCCCAACAAAAGTTTATGAAATTTGGCTAAACTACCCCATTTTTCACTTATTCAAGTAAATCCAGCAACATCAAAAACTCAAAATTAACTTTCTGATTATTGTACGCATGTGGCACCGCGACTAATCTCCCAAAATCCAATACCGGGCACAAATACGAATTAGTTTTACTTTGTATGATAACCCCCCAATGTTTATTATATTTTGCACTTTTTGGAGTCAGGTATTTATTTATTATAAATATGCAGTAAGGCAATTCAATTTCAAAATATTTTTGTTGAATTGCATTGTTCTAAAACTTAATTACAAATGGTTTCAATTAAAATTAACCAGTAACTTCCCTCTCCAAGAAGATATCAATAGTTAGTAGTTTACTAACAATTTAATTACAATCGTGAAAAATGCACCCTACTATGTCAAATAGATAGTATTTGGATTTCAAAAGCACGTGTCAAATAAAAATGAAACTTCGCAATTGTTAAGCTACCATATAATGTTGGTACTTTTCTGACTCAAACATTTAGCCCAAAAATCGATACAACGAGAAGGCTCTGAAATTAAACGCCATTTATTGAAATTTATTTATACTATGTACAAACAATTGAGAAATGGCTACCCGATTCCAATGTTCACTTATTCAAGGCAAGTCAGCAGCATCAAATCACAAAACAGTCCCTTTCTGATAATTGTACGGTAATGGCATTGACTCTTCAAAATAAAATTCGACTATGGTGAAAATAATTGTAAATAATTTTGGTTTTTACATAACAAAACAACCACCCCTCTAAATGCTATATTTATAATTACGACGATTATTAGCTATAATTAAATGGTAACAACCTATTATTTACATTGTTATAACTTTAGTAATACGTGAATATATGTATTTTGATATTGTTTTAAACAATTTTGTAAAAAACAAATATAAAATAAATATATTTTATACTTTGTACTCAGATACACATACAGAATCGGGTAATTAATTGTTTTATTTGACTATTCTTTTATTGAACAGCCTATAAAGATGTTGATAAAGAAATTAATATTAAATGTACACAAATATTTAGCTGTTTAGTGAAGATTTAGTTTGAAGATTGATAAGCCCTTCAAATGTTTTCAGCTTAAAAATCGCCCGTTTAAATTTAGACCGCAGAAGCCAGTGTGCAAGAAGTATATTTTCTTTTGGTTTTCTATATTCATATATTGATTTACTTTTACAATATATAAACCATCCACCCATCTTTTTATTATATTTTCCACTTTTGTAGAAGGCGGTAATTATTTATTAATAAATAAGTCTAGTTTAAATAGGTAGGAGGGCAATTGATTTGACAAATATTATTGGTTGGATGCTATAAAGTAATTTTGAAATTCCGCAACCTAATTACAATTTGAATAAATAGTATATTTAAATACAGCAATATTTAGCTGTTTAGTGAAAATTTAGTTTGAAGAATGACAATCCCTTCAAATGTTTCGAAGTTCAAAATTCGCCCGTTTAAATTTAGACCGCATGAACCAGTGTGCGAGAAATATATTTTATTTTGGTTATCTAGACGCCTCCAATATTCATATATCGATTTAGTTATACAATATACAAACCATACACCCATTTTTGTTTTATATATTGCACTTTTGTAGAAGGCGGTAATTATTTATTAATAAAAAGTCTAGTTTAAATAGTTAGAAGGGCAATTGATTTGAAAAATATTATTGGTTGGATGCTATAAAGTAATTTTGAAATTCCGCAACCTAATTACAATTTGAATAAATAGTATATTT
>JAUYWI010060213.1:0-16038 GCA_034780595.1 Parotoplana pacifica | reverse complement strand
ATTAACTAATATTTATTAGTTTTCTATGCAACCGATTTTTTAACAACTAATAAATATTAGCATTCAACTAATAATATCAACTAATAATATTTGCTAATATTTTTTACTTTTATGCAACTGACCCCAGAATTAGAATCATGTGCAAGACCAAATTTATGAATAATGCCAGAATTATAGTCCACCAGTATACCAAAATTATACTCACTAATAACACTAAAAGAATACTTAATAGAGCAGGAGATATTTACCTTCAGGTGCAATGAACAGCGTCCCAAAACAGACCCAGAAATGTATTTGTGTTGAAAAAAAAATAGATAAAACAAATTGGACATCTGTCCATCAAGGGTTTTGTGTCACCTATGCTGAACAATAACGATTAAAAGTGGCTTTGATTCACTTTAAAATTTATACTACTTACATCTATTGGTGTTACAAATAATTAAAAAATAGCATGGTCTCATACATTTACGGAAAATATGTTTTTGTATAAATGTTATGTTACTTTTATTAAAAATACAATACTACTTGTAAGTAATATACATATACTTAACTTTATAAAATAGCATTATCATTTTTAAGCAAACTTATTTCCCGTGATCATTGGACCACACCATTTTTTAATTGCTTGTAACATGAACAGAAGCATGTAGCATAAATTTTAATTAAATTTAAAGCAACTTTTTACCGATGTTTTAATTAAGAATAAAAAAAATACGCTGAGTGAGCCCTGTAACACATTTGGTGACACGCTAGAACTTTTATCTACCTCCCCCCAACTCAAATATGCTTTAGAACGCTGTTAGTGGCACTGGAAAGTATCTTCAGCCAGGAATCTATCAGCAGAATTATAGATATTATTTCATTTCTCATTACAGCGCGTCCGCGTCTCGGCGATCATCAGGTTCGGACACTTCTCTGTCGCATATCACACCTCGCGCGGGAGACACACCCACCGATTCCGGTATTGTTATCAGTCCTAATGAAGAAGATTTGACCTCTAGTTACACACCAGACCTGTCTGGCCCTAGTCAGCCAGCGGTCCCCAAGTCTAAGTCTGCTAAGAAAGCCAATCGTAGGAAGAAGAGACGTGCCCTCTGTCGAGAGCCAGGTATAATTGGTATAACTGTTCATGTCACATTTTAGATTCAGTTTTTTTATGACATTATATCTTTCTGCCTGACAAAGATGAGAGTGTTTGACAAAATATTTTGATCCATAAATATGATTTTGATATTATTTGTCTAATGGTGAACTGCAAATTAGATAAATGCATGTAGTTACATGAAAATGGTGGTCTTTTTCATCAGGCATGGCCAGTGTCTCCGAGACCAGCCTCCCAAAATCCGGTCTGCCTCCAATCACTCAACGTCCTATCGCAGGAGCTGGAGACCAAATGCCCAATTCATCGACATCGCTGTCGGCAGCTGGATCACTTAGCACAAGCACCACTAACTTCGATTCCATGATGGTCTACATTGATGCACAGGTAAGATCTCCGCTTAGTGCTAATGTCTTGGAAATAGAACAGCAACAGACTTCTTTGTTATCTTATCTCTCTGCATAGATTGTGACGGACTGGCTACAGCGGGCTAACAGCCTTCTTCAGGACATCACTGATTGGATTCATCAAGAGGACAACTTCGTCTGTTTCGCTCAGTTCTGGCTGAGTGAGATGGGCGACCAGCAGAAGGCAAACATCTTTCTTCTGGAATACGGAGTGCTCATTGATGAAATGGGATTGGCATTTAAAGTGAGGCCTTTTGTTGTCTGATCCAGTCTAATTTGTCGAATGTAATTTTTGTTTATTTCAAGTCTGATGTGATGATATCTTTTTTTAATTTTCAGTCTGACGATATATTGTAATTTTTTAGTCTGGATGCGAAATCGGCACCGTACGCCAGTGCGATCTCATACAGCTAGCCGAGGCCATATTTCGAGAGTATCCCACGCGTCTACTAGACCCCACTAGAGGACCCACATTATTCCTGGACTATCTGGACGTCCTCACCTCGGAGAAGTCGGATGAGTATCGGAAGTTGCTGACTGATGTCCGGTTGGCCACGCACAATAAGACCTATGCCCAGTGGTTCCTGGCCACCAGATCTTTTGCCATCATGAACGTGTGGAATGCGGTGGTCAGCTTCTATCGCGAGTTGGTGTTCAGGGGCCAGACCAAGACCCAGAGGCCCAGCACTGCCGTGAGCAAGTTGGGACAGAGTGTGAGGCGTCAAGGGGCCGGCAAGAACTCCGACTGGAGAATGCGAACTGTGCAATCTATTAAGTAAACAGGGATTTGATAGTATTCAAAATTAATTTGTTATCTGCCGTTGTGTTTGTGTTCGGTCAGTAATCACTACTTTTTTGTACATTTAAAATGGTTGATTTTCTTGATTTTGTTTGGAGATATTTGGATTTGTGTTAATGTGAGCTGAGTGTATTTTTAAAAATGTCAAATAATAATAAAAGACGATTGGCCCGAAGCAGCATATTTTTGTATTAATAAAAGTCAAAGCCAGGAGCAGCTGGTAAAAAATAATAGTTATGTAATTATAAATGTTTGGTATAAAACTCCCTGAAGAAAGAATATTCCAAAACAACGAAAATAACAATTAACTCATGGACAATAAAGATAGAATAATCATGGAAATTAAAAATATGATCTAAAAAACTATGTGCTTCTTCATTCGCGTTGCTTCGGGAGAATCTTGGAGATGAGTAGTGCTTCCTTGATACATAAACCGGAAGTGGTACGATCGCATCAAAGAAATTTCCCATTCAAACACCTGGTCGATAGCTCAACATGGTTTCTCCTATGCATCTCAATTTTAACCAGCGATTGTACCACTTCCGGTTTACGTATCGAGGAAACACTAATTATCTTCCAGATTCTCCTGACCATCAACTCAAAGGAAGAATGTGCCGAACTTAAGAACCTAATTTTATAGATCAGTTTTTTTTATTTCCATGATTGTTCTATCTTTGACTGTTCTTTATGCTTTAATTGTACTTTCGTTGTTTTTGTTTAAAATATATTTGCTACTAATAGTAGCATTCGCATTACAAGCTTTTAAATTACAATATTATGATGAATGAATGCAACCTAGGTATTTATTTTTCAGCGTAAAATATATCAATGTTCTCCACTACATCTTATCGACGAACAAAGTGGATCCAAAAACTTTCCAAGATTCTGAAAAACGAAATCTCATTTTTCTGAGTGTTAGTTTGCAGCAAAAAGAAGTCCTACTGTACCTTATCAAAGAAGTAAGTTTTGAAATGAATACTAAATAAGCTTACCGAAAGTAAAAAAAGAGGGGTTCTGTATTTTAAACTTGTGTTTTTTGTTAGCGTGTATAGTATACGTGTTCAAGACATTTCTGATTTATTTTAGTATACGTTTTTCTTATAAACCAAAAAATCAAGAAAATGAAAAATACTAGGACAAAATTTTCAAAACGAATTTTTACAGACTTAATCCATGGTAGCTCATTAGACAAGCAATCAAATTTTGATGCGAAGTTTTAATTGCTTGTCAATCACAAATCTCATGTTTAAATATTTCGTCTGGAATTTATCAGCCATTGCTCCAAAATATCTCCTGTTACCAGTTTAAGGTCTAAAAAATATTTCTAAGAACTGCGTTCTCTAGATTTCTATAATAATTTAATGGTAATATCCATCCATATTAGGCAAGAGAAGAGAGGGGCAAGAATTTTGACAGTTTGTGACCTAGAATGCATTAAAAGGAATTTAAAATTAGCATTTATTCATTCTTAGGGCGCTAGAATGTACACAAAAAGACTTGGGCGACAAAAATATTTTAGATGCATGTGCCAATAATGCCCCCTGGTCTTGCCCTGCCATGTCAAGATAGATTTAATGGCATTTCATAAGTTTCTTAAATTTACTATGTAAACTATTCTGTAATTTACACTGTAAATTTCTGTAATTTGGCGAATTTACAAATTCCATTAAATCTAGCATAAATTTCATAGAATTTTGTATATATACTTGTCTAGAGGTAGTCTCCATTTTCTTATTTAAATTTATTACATTCAAAATACCGACGTATAATATAATAGGTACTTAAATTTGAGTTGGCATTTTTGATTTCTTCATGGCCAGGTATTTCCTATTCTGGACGTAAATGCCCGCTCTGCAACGGGGAACATGCCTCTGCACGCCGCTGTCTGTCAGGCCAGTCTAGAGATGACAGAGATTCTGGTGGACATTGGCAAGGCCCAGATTGATCCGGTCAATACTCAGTGCGATAATAGCACACCCTTGCATATGGCAGTTATGTACGGTGAGTGGTTTTGATTGATCATTTGATAAGTTGTTTTGATTGATCATTAGATAAGTTGTTTTGATTGATCATTTGATAAGTTGTTTTGATTGATCATTTGATAAGTTGTTTTGATTGATCATTAGATAAGTTGTTTTGATTGGATATTAGATAAGTTGTTTTGATTGGATATTAGATAAGTTGTTTTGATTGGTATTCCAATAATTTGTTTCTATTGGTTATTTGATGTGTTTTTGATTGGTAGTTCAAAAGTGATTTTGATTGGTTATTCCATAAGTGTTTTTTGATTATCTGTCGGATAATGAGGTATTGATTTTAATTTTAATGGTGTTTCATTAGCTTTGTTGGATGTTATACTGTTTCTATTGCAATTTGTATATCTTTTGGTGCTGTAAAAAAGTACCCAAACCTTAAAATACTGATCTAATAATTAATTGACTAAAAACAGACTTTCAATGATAATCTACAACATGGATAAAATAATTCTTTTGTTTTTTTCTTTTTAAAATAGTTGAGTTCAACGCTTTGGAATTACTTGAAAAATCGTTTTAATTGAAGATAAACTGTAACCTGCTCATTGTTCCTATGTTGTAGGGAACACCAAGATAGTTGCCTTCCTGCTGTCCAAAGGGGCCGACTGTTCGCTGACGATGAACGGGGTCGATGCCCTCCAGCTGGCCAAAGATTTTGACCAATCCTACATTGAAGAGATGCTGAGCAGACATCTGGACAAGTCAAAGGCGGAATGAGCACAGAGGCACATTCAAGTTATAGCTGAATTCCAAAGCAATTTTTATTTATTTATTCACATTCGATTATGTCGACAAAGCGAGTCAGAACTACAACATATTGGTTACAATCATTTTCTGTAAATAGATTTCATTAATGCACACTTTCATATTAGAAAATAAAGGATTTTAATGAATTTAACTGGATATGCGAATATGATCATATTGATGAACGCATTGTTTATGGACAACGTTTTCAAATCTTTTTTTTCTGAGCCACTGTTTCTCTAAATTTGGATCATTTATTTATTAATACGTGTGACGTTGAACTTTGTTTTGCAAATATCTTGACCATTGTTGGTTGTCAGAAAATATATAACATGGAAAGTTTTTTTCTTTGGAAGAAGGAATTGTGTGCTGTTAACTCAGTTTTAGGTATACATATTGTATTTCTAGAGTATGGCATATCTTCTGATTACCTAACATATTATCATATTTCTGTAATATAACTTACCTAGATATTTTATAGAACTGATCTTGTGATATTTTTATGACACATTTTACACATATTATTTTATATTATACCATTTAGAAACTTTTACAAGAACAACAGCGATTTCTGTATTTTTTTCTATTATGTAGGTACAGTATCTATGTATGCATCTATAACTCTTTATATCAGACTACATAAGGAGCAAATATTGAGTCACCAGTTTGTTGTTGAATTATTTTGGGTTCATTATCAGAAAAATTGGCAGCGACGATTTTGAACCACATTTTGAGGCGGAATTGTTTTTTTTAATTGCCACCTGTTTAAGAAAAATTATTGATTGTTTTAAGAACAGTGAGAAAAATTACACAAAGTTGTTTAACTTATGGTGGACAAATTATTTTTTAAATTTATAGATTCATAGAAGGGTGCCACTCCGCTATTGCGGATCGGAAAATTCAAAAAGTTTATAAAGTGGGTATTATATTCACTGTAAAGGAGGATTTTGGGTGATTTCAAAGATAGGTGGTAGTGCTTCTGTTTGAATGTGTACTTTTTATATTGGATCATTTAAAATATTTCTTCAATGAATCGCATTTGAGAAACCTGGGTTACTAGAAGCACATCAAATAGGGGGTAATTACCTACATAAATACCGGTTTAGGGCCACCGATACTCTATAATTCTGTCTCAACAAAGTCTTCTTGTGTCAAACTAGTCATAAGAAATAAATCAAAGCTTTTCAACCTGATACTACATGCAGCTATACCTAAGTATATCTTTATATTCCATTTTCTAGTATTCTACTGCCAGTTTTATTAGGTAGTGTAATAGACTACCTACGTGTATGGAAAAGTATCGGAAATGAATACAGTCTGTTATAGTTGCTAAATATTCTACGTATATTATCGATCTTATAGTTTGCAATTCTTACTGGTTTAAGGTGTAAATAATGAGTGCCAAATAAATTGTTGACCCTAAATATTTAGAAAATGTTGTACCGTTTAACATTGATACATTTAAGCAACACTTAATTTTTATATCAACCAATATATCCCTATTAATCAATTCTTTATGATTTCTCTGTAAGACAAAAGTATTTTGGCCGTCACGTGACCTTTAGCGGATCACGGACCCTAAAATATTTTATACCAAAAACATTCTGCGTAAAAGGTTAACATTTGATCTAGTAACGCCTGTTCTTACTTCTACACGAGTTACATACAATAATTCACAAAAATAGAAATTTTCGTATATATGTACCATAATTTATTCAAAAATGAAATTTTCGTAATTACATCGTATATAAAAGCTCGTATAAATATCCGTGCATAAATGATTTATTCTTAGATACATTTTCATCAATAAAATATTCGTATGTACTTTTAAGTAACAAAACCATTAGGTAGTCACAGATGAATATTTTTAAATAAATAATTTGTGTATTTGTTCCTCTACATAATTATATCGAATTTCGGTCGACAGAAATTCTCTCTACTTTAATGTCGTTGCAGTATCTACCAATGCACTGTTGTTGCCCAAAGTTTAATTGATTTGACGAATAACTTTATGCGAAGCTTTTACTGGTGAATACTTAAATACGATTTTTTATTTAGGAATAATACTTTGTCATTAATAAGAACTTATATCTATACGAATAGTTAGTTCTTAAAGAACTTTTACTTACGAATTTGTCGTTTTATTAGACTTCTTACACTAATGTTAATGTGTAAGAATAAGTGGTAGGAACACTAAAAGACGAATTATGTTTCGGTAATATCTTGACAAACTTTGTACTCAAGCTTTATTAGGTAAATCTTCTATCAAAATCGTCTGAATACTGTTTTTAGGATGTACCACCTACTTCCGCAATGATTTACAAAACACATTATATACAATATGTATACCATATTATTGTTCTAATGTTAAATATATAGATGGAGGATGATCCCCCTCCCAAAAAATGGGGGTAAATATTTTTGTCTATGCGTATTTCATAAAAATCTTTTTTGAAAAATAGATAGAACGTAAAATAAATACGTCGCTTTATCACTTGTTTTTAAATAAATATTTATGACAAACAAATATTTACCGTCATTATTTTGGATCATCTTGTAGTATGAATGTAAATTTCTTTCTAATAAATACCTAGGCTTATTTCTAAAAGTTTATGCTAGTTTTATAATTTGATAACGCATCCTAGTATATTTTTCCTAAAGATAGGGTAGATTAGGTAATGATCACTTTTAGAACCAGCTATTTTTCTAAATAATTTACGCATATAAATCTTATTCTGATTTTATAAATAATCATATTAAAATAATGTTCCTACTTGGCTTTATCTTAAGTAATAAATGCATTATTAATATGATATTTGCAAATTAGGAAGTTAAGTTAGACGCCATTTTCATCGATATAATTATCGGTTTAAAAATATTAAATTAGACATACATAGAGGTATAATAAGTTTCAGTAACGTTTAAGATTAAAAGATGAGAAATTGAACTAAAAAGAGTAAAATTTAGTTTTTAAAATTAACCATAAATGTACTTCACAATAAAAAAATACAATGAATTAATTCAAGGAGGCGTAGGTAGGTACTGAGGTACTATAAAAAGTATAAAAGGTACACAATTGGAAATCACTGTCTGACAAGACAAAATTATAATTTTAAAGACAAAAAATCAAATTGACATAGTTAAAAATAAAATCTGTAATACATACAAGTTATATTGGTATAAATCATTTATAAGGTACTAAATTATGAGACGGAAAATTAGATCAATAAATTAAATTAATAGGTTATGAAGAATAATATGATCGTTAAAAGATATGTAAACAAGTACCCAAAATCGAATTTACCTAATATACAATGTGTATGTACCTAAAATAGATATATCTAAAATGATATTACATAAATTGGGTGGGTATATCTAAGGCATCAAACAATTATATTTTATAAGAAAATCGATATAGTTGCAAAACAAACTGGGTATTCATTGTTAAACTCTTTCATTCTTGTTTATTATCATTTTATAAGCCGAGAAGATTCCACTCATAAATTAAACAGAAACATTCAAGAAAAATAACTACATATCATAGATTAGGTACTTAAAAATCCAGAAAAGGACAATTTTGAAATTTAATTATGAAACAGAAAAAAGCCTGTATTAATCGATTGACAACCTAACTACGATTACTTCCCTTCAACTTGAAGTGCAAATTAAGTTTCCAATGTTTAGTTATGATAACGGAGCGTTGAGGAAATTTTATTTATGTCTGTTATTTTGCAAAATATGACTAACTTTGCTTACTTTTTTGGCTTGAACTCTCCCGGGGGTCCATGACTTTAATTTCGTGTTCAGTGTTTTTAAATTTATCTTCATTGACTGGCACGGAGGTGCACTCTTAGGGTGAATATTTCTAACTACTCCGTAAAACTTAGGATGGATCAGTTTGACCTAATTGACCATCTTACATGTAAATAAAATCTATCTACTGTCTTACTCTGTGCGAACAGTTGTTTAATATACGATCGTTAGTACTAACAATTTTTAAAACAACCTTTCTGGCACAAAATTCAGAAAAGACTTGGGCGAAACAACCCAGCGATTTTTTCCTTTAAACTGGTCATATTCGCGTAAAAGGGCAATTCCAATATAGGCGATAACAAATTTGCATTACTTGCTCTAAGTTCTTAGTTTTTTATTATTTCATGTACATCTTTCTTTATTATAAAATATACAAATTTAATATATAAAAACTACAAAAATTAAAGGACATTTTATTTGAAAATCTATTGTACAAAAGTATATATGTACATAGAATATTACGGGCGTAATTGTTTTCTGTCATCAATTTAAATTGTCAATTTAATGTACATAAAGTAACAAAATTAAGTTGTGAACGTAACACAGATATTAAAAATATATTGTTTTATTTTCAATCTTGTATACTTATAACAAGGGACTGTCAACTCAAGGTTATAAGTGCCACTACGTTAGGTTGATTTTTAAAAGCCAGTTTTTCATATCTCTGAAACTTGTGAATCAAAAGCTTTGAAATTTGTACAATTGATTTTGAATTTATAAGAGAAATATATTTTTAAAGTTCTAGGGCTCTTAGTTTGGACCGTTTCAAAGGGCGGTAACATCAATTTTGAATGTGACTAAAACTGAACAATAACAAGAATTTTTGATGATTCAACGATTCAAATATTAGTTAGCTCCTTTTAATTAACTTACAACACTATGTTAGGTCTCCTTGAATTTGACCTAAACATTGGGGTCAACAATTATTGTTTTTTCACATCTAGGCTTATCGCTCGACATGTATGTTATATTTTAGAATTAAATCACTTATGCTAATATTTTTGAAAAAAAACTAAAATTAGTTATCTATTTTTATTGATGAGTTATTTAATATTATTGACTTTCCAATAGTTAAAGTACACACAATTTTGAAAAATCAATAATATTAACTATCTCACTAACAAAATAGATAAATTAAAAAATTCTTTTTTCTGTTTCAAAGATAATAATGTCAGTGACATTTTTTATAAATATAGCATTTTTCTCATTTCTGACTGGATTGTTTCATGGATTTTGATTTTTGGATCACCAAGATTGGGTGTAGAACAAGATTCATATGATTACATTGTTTTAATTTGATCTTGAAAAGATGCTGTTTTTATGTTGAAGCCACAGATTTTTTACACATTTTTTGGTTGGATTATATTCATTACTATGATGTTAGTACTGTCGACGGCTTGACCGATATTATTAATTATTGTTTTAATTTTGTATGTTTGCTGCAGTTAAAGTTTCATTCTACATATTCATATCTATCATAAATTCTGAATTATAAACTTAAATGTGAAAAATCAACAATTGTCGGCACTATGATAACGGTCAAATTTTAGGAGAACTAACACAATGTTGGAGATAATTGAAAAGAGGTAATAATATTTGAATCATTAGATATCAAAAGTTCTTATTATTGTTCACTTGTAGTACATTCAAAATTAATGTTTTGACCTTTTGAGCTGGTCCAAATCAAGTGTCTTACCCACTGAGCTATCCAGGCTGCTGCTGTTGCTTATTTCTGTTGTGGAAACATCTACTACTTTATCAATGTTACACATTTCAAAGCAATTGGTTGGTTGAGAAGGTCCAGAAATATGAAAAATTGACCTTCAAAAACTAGGCTAAAGTTAGTGGTACACAAACCTTGAATTGACAGTCCTTTGCTTTAGTATGTCCCTGAATATGATAAAGTAATGGTGTAATATACCACCGAATTTTCATAAATCTTTTTACGGCGTTGTTTTCATTTTTTTGCAATGCAATTTGTAAATTTGGAATTGCTCAAAAAGACATTTTCCAATTATTGTCTGGAATGGTTGGAATCCATTATTCGACAGCGGTAATGCTGAAAAGAATCACTTAAAATCAGGATTTGAAAAATTAATGTAGTGATTGTGCTAAAACTTGGAGTGAAAAATGTTGATTTTTATATTGGCTTAACGTCTGGTAATAACTGCACCCCTTCATATTTGCTATCCGTAGCATCAAAATAGCCTTCTGATCACATTCTTTTATAACCCACACTGACGCAGCCTCTTTGACAATATACAATCTAAACACATGGATTCTAAAGATATCATACGAACGACGCATGCGCACATTTTATATAATCTCTCAAAAGTCTATAAAATCAGGCTCTACCAAAAAAACATCTTTTCACCCATACCACTGGTCGCAATATGTGTACATGTTGGTTGTCAACCGAAAATGTGTATAACAACTTGAAACCGGTGTCGAACCAAGGGTCAAACAGACAAATAGAAAAACGTAGGTATATGTTGTAGGTTGTCTGGGGGAAAATATGTTTTTTTAATTCTATGACTGGTACTTCATGAACAATTACCTCTTCATGTTCATCAACAAAGACCTGGCAACTGAGCGTCTAAATTGGATACGTGAAAATCGATGCTGACACATTTCTACCGTAGTCTGACGCGCTCTTTTGAGGACAACATGGTCACAATTGCCATATCCCCAGGTGGAGCAAAAGTGGGTCCCATGACCCCTATTTTTTAAATTTAGTATGTGTGGACAGTCATATCACAAATATGTATTTCAAATACAGCATTAAAAAATTATCAAAATCATAAGCACATTTTGAGTAATAGTTTTGAAAACTCAAAGTAAAATATATGTTTAAAACAACCAAATAGGGTCATGGAACCCAGATAGGTGGATTACATAACCCCTTTGGCAGGGTTCCATGACCCCCGAATAATGTAGATAAACATTAAATTTTAATTAAGGTATTTAATTTTCCTTGTAACTGTGATACCCAGTTTTGGTCATGTTTGCAGTAACACAAAGTAACTAAGTAAACATTTGTTAGCAATTCCAACAGAAGCAAAAGAAATAATACATATGTGTAATGCACAACAATTTAAAAATGAATTGGCTACCTGCTAACAATTGGTAAGGTAATTAATTAATTGCGTAAATTTTAAAATGTTTCTTCTATCGTTTCTCTTCTACTTAATTAAATATCCTGTGATGTGTTTCATATCTATAGGCTTCTCACCTGAATTGATATTTAAGGTTTATAGTGTTTTAATATATAAATCTGACGTATCTACTTTTCTGACGTATTGTCTAATAGTATTTCGATTAAGCCCTTCTTAATCATTTCACAATTTCTGACCAGTATTACCACCTCCTTCATCAGACTTTCAACAAAATTCTCTTTAATTCTCGTCATTAGTTTTTCTGTAATGTTGACTGGGCATTTCCCATTCTTGATATTCTCATTACCTTTCTTTGTCTTCCTCAAAATGATTTTTTTAGCTTTATCGTCGAGTTTATTTATGTTGTTGTAGTCCCTGTTCCGTGTCTGCTAATTGTCCTTTGATCATCTGCAAATTGTACTTCTTGAATTAACTCGCTAACCTATCTTATGCTTTCGATATAGATTGAGAGTAGCAGTGGTGATAACAGACATCCCTGCCTTACTCTTTGTTCTATCTCCGTTGGATGTGATTGTTGTAGAGGTCTTGAATGAGTATTCGGTCTTTCCAGTCAATTCCTATTCTTTTGAGTGTTCCCATGAGTATTTTCTAACTCACTTAGTCAAATGCCTTTTCAAAGTCAATGAAGGATATCTATAGATCGTTCTTGTGTTCTATATTGGATGATTTCGCTGCCGAAGATTAATGGGCCTTTGGAGTCATCGTCTGATTGTTCTTAATTTTCTAACTCTGGTTGTTTGTCTTGTTTCTCTGTCTTATTGTACACATCTTCATTGTATTCTTTCCATTGATTTCTAATTTCAATTTTTATTTCTGAGTAACTTTCCTTCCTTGGTGTGAATAATGTATCCTTAGCCAAATGGCGTTTTAAATTTAAAAAAATTTCAGCTTCACTTCTTAAAACTAAAGGAGTGATTTCCTATCTGAATCATTGCAGGAGCTAACAGGTCAGGGTTCTCCGATGTGTACATTTCTCAAAACCTCAATGAATAGAAAAAGTGTTTACCAGATTTCAGCTGTCGCATTTTGATAATGCAGCAACTTTGAACAAAGGTGCACCACAAAGTGGTTACTTCATTAAATAGACAATTTTTGCACCGAACTCTTAAGCATTTCCAGAGATTCTCTTCTAGGCTATTTCAAATTTCAAATTATTATTGTGCTTAATAAAACCGGAAGTTAAACAATCTACTACTTAACTGTTACCTATGCATTGGATGGTTAAGTCGTAGATTTTTTAATTTCCAATTTTTTCAATTACAGTAAGTTGAAAGAGTTTTATAGAATGTTAAAACTGTATTAACGCATTAACAACAAATACTGTGTTTCCCATCCCACTTGAATCCATCACACAATCCATGCATTCATAATTTTTTGTAGTGATCTTGCATCTTGGTGGAAAACTGATCTCCAGTGATCAAGACACCCATATTTATTGTTTGAAATCTCAACTTTGTGAAATAATGGTAAGTTACAGGTCTTTTATGACGAAACTGGGTGAAATTTCAATAATGTTATCTAAATATACCTCAATAAATTTATGAACATTCTCTATTTACAAATATAAACGTTTTAAGCAGAAATTATTGAAGAAACAATTCAACAACAATTGATTCATTAAAAGCTTTTAAGAAAACAGTTTCAAGGTTTCTTACATTTTTAGCTGATACACTGTCTTCTGAGCCAGACAATATAGAGCAAGACTATAGAGTATGACATATATAGAAAGACCATAGAGCAAAACCATAGAGTAAGACCCCATATATGACAAAAACCATAGAACAAGACCATAAAAGGAACTGAATAGTTGTTTTTCTATGGATGGTCTTGCGGATACTATCAAATAAATTAAGGAGAGAAAAAGATCAAAGTGGTCCCAAGATACAGTCAGCTACCGAAGTAGTTAAATGGTTTAGCCACTCATGGCCTGACGTGGTTCACTCTTGACAATCTTGTGAAAAACATCATAAAACTCTGATTTTGTTATGAAGCAAACTCTTCTTCTTTCTTTATACTTGATGTAGGTAATTATAAGCTTAAAGTACACACTCGTTGTTTCAGAAATATTGGATAAACTACGGTAATAATAATTGCTTATTATATTTTAGGTTAGTCCACAGAAATAGCGCCGCATAGCACAGGGAATTCCTAATCTGTGCAAAATATTTCTCCGCATAAAAGAAAGACGCATAAAGACAAGGACCTATGTATAATACCTACCAATTATAATTATATTCGTCATTAAAAAAAGACCTATATGACATAAAAGCTACATTTTAGATAAAGAACGAGGTGAATTAACATATTTTTTAAATTGATGTCAATGTTTTGCGCCTACTAACTATCGACAAAGCCGGTAATTTGTCTAACAAAAATTTGGTAAATTTTAAACTGAACAAAAACTCTAATATGACTCGTTTTCAGCAAATAGTTATTTCACAAAAAACATTTTTTAGACCATCTATTGTGCCCGCCTGCCACCAATAAAAAACCCGGTGCATCTTGCTTGGCTTCTGTGTCTAATTGACGTTCAACTCTGTCGAAGAGATCTCGTCGATCAATCAATAATTATGCAAACATGCCACCACCCCTCTGCTCCTTTTACAATGCAGTAATGTTTTACCAACCAACCAACCAACATTGTATCCAAGTATGTGAGAACTATGTACTTATAGAAACTTTCTCAGACAATATCCTTTGACTATGTATGTGTATTCGTATTATTATTATTTGTATATCAGTTAGCGATATCATTAATATATAAAAGCATGTGTTCTATCGTAAACAGATATTTAAATCATCTTAATTTCAAAATTGTTAATATAGTGTGTTGGGAAAGGTATTGCGTTTAAAAAAAATTAAATTAAAAAAAACAATCAAATAGCCGTATCTATAATGTTTTTAAAATTGATATATTGACAATAAGTGAAACAAACTACGTCAGTATGTAAAGACCACTGCATACAATACATAGAATGTTGCAAGTTTACCAAGATATTCACAATAAACAACCATTGATGCATTGAGTTTGGAGCTGTCTAAATTCCTTGTTCAATGTTTGTTCAGATAAAGAATCAAGGAAATGTCTGACACTTGTCTCTTCTCTTTGACACCCAAAAAATTCAAACACATCCTTCTATTTTCCATATTCCTGAAAACCAAACAGTCCATGACATTCAGGGCTCGTGAATGCTAGCTGGCGAACCTTTGTTACAAATCATTTGTCCAAGAATTGTTCAGTTATCCAAGCTCTGTGTGTGGTTGAGCATTATAAATGCATGCAGAAAATGCGTTGCTAGGATGCTAATTTCGAGTAAGAAGTGACGGAAGCAGTTCCCAACAAATGCAATGTGTTTCCATCCAGAGTAATAAAAAATGAAAAACGCAACATCTTTTCTGAACATGGCTTGCAAGATATCGGTATCAACAATTCTATCCAGTAGTCTACTTTATTCAAAACATTTCATGATAAATTAAAATAGATATTAGAGTTTTCTATAGTTTGCGTGATAATTTAGTATTTTTGGTGTTACCGGTTTTGATCTGACAGTGTTTTGTAAAATGTAGGCAGACTGGAAAATTATAAAGAAAAAGGTACTGAAAAATAATGTTTATTTGACCTATTATGCAACAGCCCGTATTTTGCACAATTCCAGGAAAACAAGAAATTTTTGCCTCAAATTTTTACTTAAAAGCACAAAATATCTTTGATAACACTATCAATTTTCCCAGAACACTAACTATTTTGATCAACAGATTTCGTAATACTAGTTCTGGTAGACTTACAAAAACTGCATTAATGTAGTTGTTGCTAATAATATTTTTTATAATAACCACAATTATGATATTTTCTGGTATTATTTGTCATATTCGTTCTTCAATCAACCGTTACCATTACATTTCTTACATAAGGAATATGCATTGTTGGTATAAATGTAATGATTCCATCATCACTAAAGTCGTTTTT
>JAUYWI010060202.1:0-16038 GCA_034780595.1 Parotoplana pacifica | reverse complement strand
CCAAGGTATTTGAAGGTTTTGACTTGTTCAACTTGTTGATTGTTATGTGTAATGTTCATTTGATCCTGCCCATTTCTCGAAACTCGTATTACCTTTGTCTTCTTTTTGTTTATATTCAAATATATTTCAGACTTAATTGACTGCACACTCAGATTGAAAGAGTTTTGTTCTCGGAATTGATAGTTGCACAGGTATTAAGCAAAGCGATTAGGTAGTGTTGAATAAATCATATAATAATTTAGATCGCAATGAAATTTGTCTCGATCTTCGCTTTTGACTAAAACTTCACGTGCAATAATGAAATATAGTTGATAATTGTTGCACGCGAAAATTTAGTCGAGACCAAAGTTCGAGAAAAAGCTTTAAGTGCAATAACCTAATTGTTGTATGTATGATTTGAATTCTGCACTGAAATTCAGAACAATAGGTACCCTTCGTGTACCTAATGGTTTTGCTTAATACCTGTACAACTATCAGTTCATCTAAGAACAATTCTCTTTCAATCTAAGTGGTATTCACGCTAGTTTACAGTCACTAAACTTACCTACATAGAAATCAAATTAAAACTGAATTTTCTCATAAATTTGCTGATTTTACGTTTTTTTAAAAGTCAGATCGAAATGGAACAATTCAATTCTGTATCGTCTTAAGTTATAACTATATGTATTAGAGATTCGGTGCCACAGAGTATCCAAACAATAATTAATTGAAATTTGCTTTTTGCATATTTTTGTATATTGTTTGCATATTTTTTGTGTCATAATAATCTTTATTCTATATGACACACAACAGTAAATCACATTTGAAACTACCATACTATAAAACCTTCATCATCACCTTCTTCTGTTTTAAACTTCAGGCCCTGGGTTGGTCTTTCCTGGGGTTCTTGACGAACTCCAGTGTTTGTGAGCGTATTTAAAGATTTCTGAAAGATAGAACGTAACTGTGCTTACAGGAAGAGTTGGTTGTCCTCGACGTTGTCTTTACACATTCTGTGGACTTTGTGTCTTTAACTTTGCCCGTATCTGCCTTATATCTTCTGGAGAGTTGTCTTCCCAACTGTACTGAATGTGAGTTGGGTCTTTAAAGTGCTACGGAGCCATTTCTGTTTTGTACATTTGATTTCTAGTGGTTTTCAATTGTAGTTATCTTAATGAGGACCAGTGGTTACTATTGGTAGCCACTGTAATTTTATATCAGTTGTCATCACGATACCGGCGCTGGATATCAGTCACTGTTTGTTCCTAGTTGTTTTTGGCGTTTCTAAGACTTTTAAGTGCCAATTCAGAGACGTCTTCAAGTGGAACTGGCAATTTGATGATCTGTTTAGTCCTGGCTATGACTTGATATAATTTTGAACCGTCTGCCCAAACAAGGTGATGATTCATAAGGTTTTTGATTTTCTTTCAGTTTACCCATCTATGTAGACTCGGTAATGCAGCCTTTCATTTAACAAGAATTCAAAGTCTTCGTCTTTTCCCCATAGGGTTGGTTGTCGAAGTACATGCATTTTGATTTTTGGGAATTCTTCGTACTCAGGGGTTTTCATTTGGTTTTGGTTTATGTTTCTCCAACCAGTTTTATTAATCGGTCTATTGGTGACATGCATGTCTATCAATTTAAAGACAATAAAGTTTTAGACCTTTTAATGTTATCGCGACCCCTAGCTTGACCGGATTGTTTTATAGATTTTGATTTTTGGATTTTGGATATACTAGATGGTACTTTCAATTACCGAGCTTGACTGGGCCATCTTATCATACTTCAGCTTGGGTGTAGAACAAGATGAACATGATTATATAGTTTTGATGTGATCTTAAAAGCATATTGTTTTTATGTTGAAGCCATATTTATATTTTTACACATCTTTTGGTTGAATTACATTCAGTACTGTCAATGATTTGACAGATATTATCTTCTATTTCTTATTTTGAATGTTTGTTGCAGTAAAGATTTTATTCTACATATTGTCCCCATTTTCGAATATTTTCTAAAATTCTGTCTAATTTTTGTAAGACACTGTGTGCCAAATTGCAGCTCAGTTCATCCACGGGAAATATGAGTTTTTTTAGGAAGGGGTATTCACCCTACCCAACAATCTACGGTGGATATAGAAATATTATCTACAAAGTGTTGACACAATTTTATTCTACATCTTTGAAATCTTCATATACAAATAGTTGTTGTAAGAAAGAATATTCAAATAAATGAACTTTCACTGTAGACATCAATAAATGCTTAAGTAATTTTTGTTCATTTAAAATCGTTTTATATCATGAGAAGAGGCTTTACCTACATATATTTAGTTGCGTGTTTTAGTCTGACGTATTTAGTTAATCTGCAATTTAATGCTCTAGATTGTATATTAGTTACTATCGCTACGTTATCAAGCATACTATCCCTTTCAATATTCAGAGTAATTTTTATTGCCCATTTAATAGTTGTTTGTTAACCTATTATCAGGAGATTTATAATGCATCATGTGCAAGCAAACAAAATTGCATGGGATTCACACAAGATGCACTTAAATATTTTTTTATTAACATCCTGTTTAACTATTTTTTTGTTTGTTTGTGACTAATTCAAAATGCTTTAAAGTCAATTAAGAACCTCCAAACAACACGAAATAAATTACAGAAATTAAATATAATTCATAAACATCAATATGATGTCCTGCTAATATTGATGTTTATGAATTATAGTTAATTTCTGTAATAAATTCAAAGTAGTTAAAATGCATTTGACAGCATTACTCTAAAATTCTATAAAAACATGTACAATTTGATGACATAGTAAGACTTAAAATAAAAGTTTCGATCCTCTTTATGGAAGCGAGTAGCTCAATGTATTCATATATGAAATCATATTAAAATTCTAAATTTATTTAAATTTATTTTGCATTCATCAAATCCATTCACCTATTTCCATTAATCATCAGTGCTGATAAGGTTTATTTCAATGGAATAACAGAGGTATTCAACTAAAAAATGAAATAGCCTTATTCTTTCGAAGGTGAATGCATTTTCGCCTTTGATATCGTTATAACAAGATTATAAGGATGGCGGAGTATTTAAATAAATATTAAATATGATTTCATATTATTGTAATTTGGTTTCAATCGAAAATTTTATACATTGTTATGCAGGATGTCAAGATGAAAGTCTTTTCCCAATATGGTATATTAAGCGGTTTCATGTTTCTGATTTAGTAAACAATTTTCGTAAAGTACTCTTATACAAATTTGTTAACTAAACATGAAACTTGAAACCACTTTCATGATCAGTTTACTTGTTAGTAAACTAAACGAATTTGGGGAATTCTTTACTAATTTGCATACAGATTTGTTTATTGGTCAGTAAAAAATAGCTTTCTGCTTTCATTCTATCTTTTACTATAGTTAATGTGTTTTTTGTCCTGGGCGTAAATTAAAAGTTGGTTTCATGTTTGTAATAAACGATATCTCTCCATTTCATTTAGTGTAAACGGTTTATGAGCTAATGAATATGCAAATTTGTTAACTATACTGATTATTTGGTAACAAATCACAATCATAAAACCACCTGTTGCCTTTTCAAGACAAGATGGCTTTGTAGGCCTATAACTTTAGGTGCCTCATGAAACTACAGAAATTACAGTCCGTAAAGGGGAGAGACTGACAATGGAGGCACTTTGTTCCTTACAAATTATTGATATTACTATCATAAGATATATTTAATAAACACAATTGCTGTTATTGACAACTTAAATAGATCTTTGTTAAAAGTTTATGGATGCAGTGATGTCTGGTAGGATTGCATGTATCTAACAAAACAGGTAGGTTGATTTTGATACAGATATCTTTTAATGTTCAAAACAATCAACATACAATGTAGCAATTGCTAAATAAGACAACTATTGTTATTGTATCTTTTTATAAAACATTAATAACAGTAATACATTATGTATATTATTAATTATTAAAGACCATATAGGTAGTGTGTTAGTTCAAACGTTAAATGATTTCTGAATGAAAACTCTAACAATAGATATTAAAAATGGCAATAAGTCATTTTAATAATATTATCTTTAACAAAGTCAATAAATATTATAATTATTAGTCAAAAATGACAAAAAGTGTGTTAGCTCGCATCATAAAATATTTGAAATATGCATAAAAGTGTGTTAGCTAAATTCATAAATAAGCTCAAAACTATGTTAGCTCTTTAATTAATAAAAATGTCCATGAGCTAACTACTTTTTTCTTATTTAAACTGACTTTCGCCTTTGGTACAATTGCATTGAATAACACTTTAATTATCACTGTTTTTGTTGAATGTTTTTATCGTTATAGGTATTAAGGTATAGAATGATTGTTTTAGATGTCAGTACTATTTTGGTGATTTTAACCAAAATTATCGATTTTTGCATTTGGATTATTAATTGTCTCTGTTAGATAATACTCGTACATGTTCCATACTATGATGATACATGTAATTTTGACATATTGTATTCACTTAATTGTATTTTATATCTACAATTTTGAAGGATTTTTACCCTGTAACATAAATGTAAAATGGTAGTAGGTATAGCTTCCATAAATGTGAAGCATTTAATTTTCTAAGATATTATTTTTAATGCCTTTCTAATTCTACTTAAATCTTTATTTTAGTATAGTATAATGTTTATTTTAGACATCAGTGCCATTTTTATCAAAATTATCGATATTTGGGTTTGTATTAGTAAGTATGATCCACGTAACTTTTAAATATGTTGTTCATTTAATTTTATTTTCTATTTACAGTCTTAAAGGAATTTTACACTGAAACATAATGTAAAATGGTAGTATGGCTAGGTCAGTTTAAACAAGAAAAAAGTAGTTAGCTCATGGACATTTTTATTAATTAAAGAGCAAACACAGTTTTGATTATATTTCAATTATTTTATGATTTTAGCTAACACACTTTTATGGTATGAGCTAACACTTTTTGCCAAATTTGACTAATAATAATAATAATATCACAGTTTTTTGTTGAATGTTTTTGTCGTTATATTAAGGAGTAAATCTATTTTATTTTGAAAATGTAATAAAAGAAATATCATCATCATCAGGTTAAGTACTTGATCTGAGAGTTGGAGATCATGGTTCGCCAAACATTTCTATCCATAGTCATTCTTATTACCTCGACATCTCTCTTTTCTGAATGAAATATATCAATGTGTGAATTAAAACTTAAACAATTTATAATTAATTTTTAATGTTTTCGATATATGAATTATAGGGTGTCCTGTTAATTATTGCATTTTTATTCTAAACCAGATACATATATATCCCATATACATCCCATTCACGTCTAGCACCTTTTGGCAGTGATCAAGGAGATTTCTAAATTCCTTCTAAAGCATTTGTGGTGTAAGTGACTTTAAAAATTATATCAGATACTGTTTTTCTGTCCATTGAGTGACCATAAGTTGCTTCAAATAATCTTCCTACTTCTTTGCTGTTACTAGTTTCATAAAAGGTTTTTACAACAAGCACTGGTTCAGCTATGTTAGTCTTTGAGGCATGAATAAAATCATACAGTAAAATTTTAAATCTACTAAATATTCATTAAAACCTTCTTAATTTTCTTAGTACATTTCCAATATATGTTCAAAATTTTTAAAAAATAGATTAAAGTTTAGCGGTAGTTATTGTATCTGAATAATAATAACATGATGAAAATAAGAATAAGATTAAAAATCGATACTTGACCATTTATATCTCGTCTTCTGTAATAGTTATGCAGATGTTTACCTATTAAGTACTCAAGGTGCTACTCGATAAAAGATTATTACATAAAAATATTAAATAGCATTTAAATGATAGCTGTCGGAAAAGTAACAAATCTTGTCAGATCCTAATATATCAAACCGCATGAGCTAACAACCTATAGGTTTAGATAAGAATGACAACTTTTAGTTTGGTATAGTGGATAAATTATTATATTTATAATAATGTTTGTTGTCATTGTTACTGTTGCTGAACTTGAAATCTAGAAATGACAGAAAATGAATCATCATGTTCAAGTTTATGTCTACACCGGCAGCCCAAAGCACTACATAAGTGAACGAGGTACCTACGGTACCTATGGTACTTATGGTACCTAAGGTACCTATGGTTACTTAGGAATAGTCTTTCTATGTATAAATATGGACGTCTACCGTGTTCTACCCACTTCATGGGTCCAATAGGGCCGCTAAATTTCTATCTCCTAAAAAATGTATTTTCACGTTTATTCAATTGGCCTAAAATTCAGGGTATTGACTTCTATTGACGTTACAAGTATGTAAAATGGCATGGTCGTACTTTCACTGGAGTGCATTTTCTTAAAAATATGTTGTTATTTTTATTAAATTTAGTATTGTATATATTTGTTACTTCCAAGTAGTATAGAATTTATCATAATTTTAATAAAAATAAAATTAAAAATATTTACAAAAAATCAGTTCCCATGGACGTAAGACAACGCCAATTTTATTTTACCTATAACATCAACAGAAGTCAGTACTTTAAATTTTAGACCAATTGGATAAACTTGAAAATGCAATTTTTTATATAGAGGAATTTAGCGGCCCTGCTGGGTCCATGAAGTGGGTAGAACACGGCAGACGTCAATATTCATACATCCTAAGTCAAGTCGTAATTGACCATATACCCCAATATTGGTGCCTTGTCACTTAAGTAAAGTTGTCTAGGCTGCCGCTCTAGTATCTTTATAATTAGCTAAAAATCATAGAGAATAAATTCAATTTCTTTTTAATTTTCATAAAATATGCATTTATCGAGGGGTGTAATTGTAAATTATATAAACAAAATACTCTCTTTGTTAGGTATCTCTTCATATACAACACCTTTAGGAAACCATATTATGTATTAGAAAAATGTGTGGCAACGATATCATTTTTTATAGAAGTATTATTGCATAGTATTCCTAATTAAAGGATAGGAAGTCAGGAGAAAATGTAATACAAAACGCTATGAGATGAGTTTAATTAGAAACACACCACTGAGAATTGTTATACAAATTCAGTAGAAATGGAAATACAATATAACATTTTTAATTTACGATTCAACAAAATGACACTTTTACAATATATTAACCAATGTTGAGACTATTAAATAGTGTAGTTTCAAATTTTGTAGAATGAATAGGTAGCTACGCAGTATCTATGATCATAAAACCGAAGTGAATTGATAAAATAAACTTTCATTACATGGAAATATTCTATACCATTATTATAGAGTGTATTTTCTTACATCGAAAAGTTGATTAAAATTGACATTTGTTCAAGAGATGCAAAGACATAGTTTAAAAAAGTATAAAAAGTAAACAAATAAATAAGCCGAGTTAACGCTTTTGCAGATTAATTTTGCAAGACGATGCCTCAATGCTTTGTTATTCTGTTGTTTTTTTAAACTTTGTATAGCTTTATGACCTCATTTTTTATTGTGAATGTTCATTTCGAAAATTTTTGTAAAACTACCAACTCAATAGAAGCTGTAAGCTACTAATCCTATGAATGGCAAAACGGTCTGGTAAATATTATAAAGATTGCATAGTTTCAAATTCTAAATCTAAAATTTGTTGGCATTAGTTTCTTTCTAGTGTACCTTTTCTATTGTTTCTAATTAAGTAAATGTGAAGTCAAGCTATGGATTTTCAAAAAATGAAAACAAAATTAAGTTTATCAAATAATGTTAAATGTAGGTACCTACAAAACAAGCACTATTAAAATATAAAATAGATATAATTTTTCATGTATTGATATATACGAGTGTACTGGCATGAAGAGAGTGCAACTTTAAAACAAGATTGTGAACACTATGCTATATAGTTAAAGATGGGCCGTGCATTAATTTTTAGTGTATAAAAATTAAATTAATTTCTTATTTTTGTGGGGCTGTCGACTATAAGTTGATATCTATGTAAAAATTACAGAAAATTTCCATTTTGTTTGGATAGAGATTGTATTATACCTACATCAAATTTGACTCTTCCTAACATTTTTATACCTAGATTTTAATCTAAATTTACAGTTATGTAGAATTTTGAATTGGAGCGATTTATACATATAAAATTACAATATTTTTAGAGCACAAAAAAATTCCATCGAAATTTAAATGAGCAGAAATGAATTTTTACAGGTAGCTCACAAATCCAGAGAAAGCAAAACAAACAATTTGGTCCACTTTTATCAACTTTAAAAATTGAGTGGTTTTTACTGAATTGGTGAAGCGCTTTATTTCTTGTGTATGCGAATGCGTCTAATAAAATTTATAATTAGAGTTCTTTGAAAGAAGAAATGTCTGATTTACATACAATTCACCATAAAATAATATATTTAGAGATTCTTTCCAGACAATTTTCAATTTTAATTTTACGGGTCAAATTACTTTAAACAGCTATGATACCCCTCTGAGAAATGCAGACCGTATAATTGTGAAGTAAATAATGGGCGATTCGATCTAAGTATTGTTAGTTAAATATATATTTATAAATTAGCATTATCAGTTTGGTGAAAATTGTTAGGGGGGAGGAAAAATATATTAAAAAGTAATCTACTTAATTTTTGAATAAATTTGAATCAAAAATATAAATTATTATTATGTTTTAAACTGATGTAGGTATAACTGGAGGCTTTAGTTGCAGACAAAACTAAAATCAAATAAAATATTCTAATTTATTTATTTAAAGACAAATGTTTACATCTATTAAAATCTGCTTCTGGCAAAATGATTGCCACATGCATTTTACTTGAAGAAAAATGAAATCAAAGCTATTTAAACATTTTCGAATCTGACACTTGGATTGTTTGATGATACAGCAAAAATAAATTATATTTTTTGTTTTCAATGAAATAAATATATACATTATACGATTATAGAGTAAATATAGTCCAAACAACTGTACTAAAACCAACTATTTTTAACAAAAGCGAAAGTAACGTTCCATTATTTAAGTATCTCGGTAATACTGATAAGTTTATGTACCTATACCGGCACATAATCTACATATTTTGTGTTACCTACCTAAATGTAAAGAGGATTTATTAGATATTAAATATCCTGTTTATTGTATCGAAACATCAATATTGTCAAACTATTTATTAAAACAACATCAACTTTCAAGACTTAATCAAATTCAAAGTGACACAGCCTTTCGTTTTTTAAATTGCAAAACAAGGACTCATTCGTAATCAAGATCATACATTTTACTATACAACAGAACAGGAAAATAAGATTGGTAAAGAAGCTGTGCCTTTGTTTTCGTTACTTAAGTTTTCAATTTTAAAAATGTGTTATGTTATTCAATAAACATAGTGGGTATTACTTCTTTTCTTTTAGAATTTTAGATTAACTAGCTAAATTCTCATCATCAAAATCTTATTTTAACACTAATAAGTAACACTATGAGCTTTATCAGGAATGTCCAAATTTTACCCATAAAGGGTCAAGTAATAAAAGGGTAAAATGTAGTTAACATTGCTTTATTTTCTACTCATTTATTAATGGCAAATAATTTATCATAAAAACGTGACAACGAAGATGACGTTATAATAATTCATAAATAAAACCAGTAAAAATGGGTTAATGTGCACAACTACAGAAAGCAATTCGAATTATTTGAATAAATTGTAAGAAATATATTTGATATTTCACCAATATCGGCTATTTTTTATGAGATTTTATTTTGCATTGCATTTTTCGAATAATTTACGAGAACGAAAGTCAAAATGAACCAATTTTGAGAATTATAAAATACTACTTTTAATAACCCAATGCTGAAAACTGTCTTGGAATTTTATGCTTTTAATACTAAATCGTAAACTGAAATAGAATCAATGAGGGTGGGTCCACACGATTTGATTTTTATATTGTTTTTGTGGCAGTAAATAAAAACAATTAATTAATGTTGTAACCGTTATAAAATTGTAAAAGTATAATAATTTATTAAGATTGGAAATCAGAAAAAGAAATTATTAAATCAATAATAAAATGAAGTCCATATTTAATTTTCATTCAATTACTATGTAAATTTAATGATTACCTAGTCAGATTTCTTCCTTCAGATCTTTCCTTCAATGACAATGAATGTTATCTTTTCAAATATATTGAAATTTGATAATTTAGGTACCTAAATAATGCCGACATTTGAATATATTACATAATCATAATATCAAATATATATTTGTATATCCCCAATAAAAGGTTAAAAGCATACATTTTAACACTTAGGTATTTCTGTATGGGTGGGGGGTAAAAATTTCTATTTTGATTATTAAACTCCTCAATCATTTCAGCTCTGTAGTACAGTAACCTACTTTCAAACTCTGTCAGTACAACATCAACCGCCACCAGTGTGTAGGTATGTACCTAGTAGAAAATGAATTAGTAGATAGAGTTGCCTGTATGATGCAGACCACTAATATATAAAATTATAGATGAAGGTAGATAACTTTTTGGGCGGGTTATTTAGTAAGAATTGATTAGTGAGACACGTTTTGACAATTGAATAAATTACTTGGTTGGTTGCGTTTTAATATTCGATGACGATAATTTTTTCTGAACTCGTAAAATATTCTTTTCTATGTAATAATTTTACAAATTTGTCATTTGTATTTTTTAAATAATTCTATAAATGGTTTTCCAATACACATTTAAGTTGGGAGTTGAACCGAATTTCTTTAAGAAATATTGATTATATTTAGCATGTACATATGTAATTAGATGTCCACGTAGACTGGGGGAGGAGAAAAAATATCGACCAAAAATGTTTTGGAAATTAAAAAAAGTTGATCCAGAGACAAATTACATTCATCATATTGGTCTCTAGCGGAGTTCTTTTTTAGTTTTTCAAAATATTATTTTGTCAATAATTTTTTTCTCTGTCATAAAATCTAAAAATTAAACTTAGCACTTGAAAAACAAAAATTTAAAAACCTCTTCTAAAGAGATGTATTATTGATTTCATTAATTCTAACGATTTTTTTATGAAACATTTTACAAAAAATGGTGAACATACCGTTTGAGAATTATTGTGTGTATTTTATTAAATCATAGGTATCTTCTCTTGTGATATACTAAAATTGAATTGGTAGCGTCATTATTTGGAATATGCATCGGAAGTTTCTGAATAGGTGTATGATATATTTCTCTAAGGTTTATAGAATTTCATGCAATCGAATAAAAGCGTTTTCAAGCAATTTTGAAAAAAAACGTAGGCAGTTGCTTTTTAAAGAATTATGTTTAAATGTATTTAAGTACAATTAATTGAATATAATTCAATATATAAACATCCCTATTAGCAGGAGCATCTATCTGTATACTAGTTTCGGAGTAATTGCCGCTCATTAGTGCTTACAGGTATAGAATTCGAACCCTGAACTTGCCAACCTGCACACTACTTTGCATATAAACACTTTTCGTCGCTATATTTCATAACTAACGTATGTCATTTTTGTAACTTTTCAAAAACGCAGTTTAAAGTTTTTTTAATGTCTTAAAATGAGCTGTACCTAAGCTTTACTTATAGCAAAGTCCATCACATTAAAAAACTTTAAACTGCGTTTTTAAAAAGTTACAAAAGTGACATACGTTAGTTTTGCAAAACAGAGACGACTTATCCTAATATTGATGTTTCTAAATTATATAGCATTTCATGCTGTTTGGAAGTTTTTAAATGTGTTTGATGCCAACTGTTTTTTTTATCAGCGACTATTCATAAAATTTCAATATTTTCCAAATTGTTGGCTTCATCTTGAGAAACTAAAATATCAAATATATAAATTTTTGCTCTATTTGTTTGGAATTTTAACTATTAAAAATTCTTTGTTTTGATTTCTTGAAGTCTATATTTTTGGTAGGATAATACATTTTTACTTACTTGCTAAAAATTGTGAAAAACTTAAAAATCCACTGAATTTTCAATAAAACAGATAAACAACTTTAAAAATTATAGACTTTTGAATCCTGGAATAAACAATGTAAAAGTTGTAACAACTAATGTCTTGAGAATGTAATAAAACATTAAATTTGGGATCCACTTCCTAGAGAACTGTTGGATTTCAGAGTAAGAAACTTCAATTTGAAAGCAATAATTGTAGATAACCATAAAAGTAAAAATCTTTTATGCACTTTGAGAAACGTTTTCTGGGAGAATAGCTAAGTTATATTTTTGAAATCTTAATAACAGCGTTTTCTAGCAGCTTTCCATTTGTATTGGCTGTTTAGTTAAAATATAAACCTATATCTAAAATGCCTTTTTTATGTTTAGATTAAGTAAGTTAGTTCTGAAAATTCTTAAAACTCGCTATTTTAACAGTTTTGACCCCTTAAAATTTGAGTGTAGTTGTCGAACAAACTGTTCACGTTTTATAGCTTTGAAATGCTTTTATGAGAGTAGGTCTACGGGGATTTTAGCCACCTCTGAAATGATCGTACCTATAATTAATTCCATTATTATTAGAAAAATGTCTGGATAACTTTTACTGTTTTTTTTTAAATTTTGTGGGGTTTGGGCTATGGAATAATTGCAATGTTTGCACTATGAGAGCATGTTATACCTATATACTATTTTTACAGTTCATATGCAGAATAAATATATGTTTATCTGTTTTGTATCTTGAAACAAAACATTTGCAGATATCTTTTTGTTTTAAATATTTACAATATTGTCATTTGGCTGAGCCCATTAAATTTTGCCTTGTTATCAAGATTAATGGACAACTTATAAACAACATCAGATACGCGGGTGATACTGTAGCAAAAACAAATAACGAACTCGAAGCCTTACTAGATAAAGTACTCTGACTTTTAGGCCAATTGGATAAACAAGTAAATTACGAATTTTTGAGAGATAGGAATTTAACATTAGGAGGGCCATTGGGTTGTCTGTAGCTCCCAAACGCAAGACTTGACCAAATTAATACGTCCATTTTCGCCACTTCCTTGGTCATTTGTGCTATTTGCATTTCAAACCTTTGTAACAAAAAGGTGTAATTACTCCTGGTCTATAAAATGATTTATTGGTATAATGTGTCTCAGAATTCATATATACAATGGGATCCATCAAGGTTATTACATTTAAATGCTTTGAGGCGAATTCGTCCCAGCCTTACAGAAAAGAGGCATACCTACTCATATCTGCGTCTTTCCAATAGGATGGAGTGTTTGCACAATACTGCTTTAGCCACTAGAGAATTTCTGGATGCCATATCCAAGAATCAATGGGTAGGAAACTATAGCCGAACTCCTTGAGATGCTCGTAATTCCAGCTCACCTAGGCGATAACCCAGGAACCATATATCGTATAAACCTGAACTTTCAGTAATCAGCATCTATTTTTATTCTGTTTCATTAGTAAAATCTCAGTAAAATCGGTGAAGTTTTGTATCATATACTAACACCTATTACTACTTTTTAGGCAATTGCTAAGGTGTATCAACAAAATAATCGCATGGAGTCATATCTGGACTTATTATTGGCCACTCTATTGATCCTCGAAGACAAATACACCGACCATTAAGTCTGTCATCAAGAAAGAATTGTCTTGCTGTTCGTGAATAATGTGGAGAAGAGAGTTCAACTGTGTTATGATGCAGAGGGTGCAGTTTTTGAATAGACTTTATCTTAATTATTGTATTATTTAATTGCTCCAATTATTACTGCATATTGTTTCTTAACTGTTTTTGGTTTAAAAAAATATTAAATGATATTTTGGATTACAATATTTATTTTTTAATTCTGTACTAAAACTTTTGGAACACTCGGTATCTATCAAATTTCATCTGGTCGTTTAAAATTTCGGTACCATTAACGTTGATGAAGAAAGAAAGAAGAAACCATTTTAGAAAAATAGCTAATTTTAAGCATTCAGATTTCGAAAACCACTAAACCACATGTAGTGTAGTGTTCTGCCGAATTAGTTATTAGGCAAACGAAAATCGACTGTCCGAATTTGGTTATTCTAAGTTTTAAAATGTTTGAGTTATAGATGTCCAAATATTAGCCCACTCTCAAAAGTCCTGGTAAAGGCCAACTGCCTATTGTCATCTACCTAGATATGTCTATATGTGACAGTGAATTCTTAATCACCATCTTTTTCAACCATGTCATGACAATGGTGACGAAGAGCTTTGAATTCCTTGGAAAGTTCATAGGCCTGAATAAAAGTGATTACTACAAGTATCGTTCTGAATAATTATCCCTCTTCATTATTTTTTCTAAATTTCTGAAAACGTAATAATCAAATAAGTTCAGATTGCGACTGTCTGTGATACGTTATTAGACATTTGGAAACCAAAAGGGTCAATCAGTCAGAATGATAGCTGAAGTAGGAATTTTTATTCAGGGCTATTTGGACTCATTAACTAGGCATGAAGTTTCAAAGGAATTCAAAGCTCTTGATCACCCTTGCTTTGATAACGTTGATTATGTGCTATGAACTATTTTCTCTGATTTGTGTATAATAAGTTTACGTCAATATAAATTTTAAAAAAAAAGTTTTTTAAAAGCACCCTTTTCGATCACTCTAATAACGGTAAACATTTTCTACTTTCAGAAATTTGAAAATGCAGTTGATTTTTTAGTTAGATTATGTAGAATTTCAATAACTTTAATATCAAGAAATTAGTTACCCTTTGAAAGTCAGAATAAATTAGTTTATCATTTCCGTGATCAGGGCGTTTACGCTAAAATTTTGAATAAACTTATTACTTTTAAGCAACATACTGGTCATTACTTTTTATTTACCAGTAAATTTTAATATCGCCAAAACTTATTGCCTGATAATTTCTTCATTGTAATAATAGAATTGACCTTAAAAATTATATATATATATACTTGATATCGGTATACATATATACCACAAAGGAGGCTAAGGCAGAAATACGGGTTACATATGAAATGTGAGGCAGGAATACGGGTATCAAATATCTAATGTCAATTCTACTTGTGTTTCAAACATATAGGAATACCTAAACAGTTGCTCTAAAACTAGATAGTCTTGCGAGAATACCTATTATAGAACTTTATAAAAAGAACAGTTCTTTCGATTTTTATAACTCAAACAATTTATTTTCCATTTACATCTTTTTTCTTTATTACCGATAACGGTATCTACCTTTTGCCCACTAGGGCCCATTTTGTTAATATACCTATATCTTCTTCTTCTGGCTTTTCCCACATTTAGGTGGGGTCGCTCTGTCAAGTCTTGTCAGTCCTAAAGACCACCTAAGCGTTTTCATCTCTGCCACCTGCATCTTTTCTTCCTGCTCTTTAGTAGTATTTTGTAGTAGTCACAGTCTCCATCCCATACAGCATTGCTTACCATAACATTGTTTACCGTTCACCTTTGTCTGGTACTTTTCTATCACATATAACATCAGCTATCCTTTTCCATGCACTCTATCCAGCTTGTATGTATCCGTTTCTTCACCTCTTTCTCAGTTCCACCGTCTGCCTGAACTATTGAACCCATGTATTTGAACTCCTCTACCTGGTTGAACTTTTCGTCCTGTATTTTCACCTCTTCATCCTTTACTGACTTAGGTCCTGTGATCAATCTCAAATATTCCGTTTTCTGCCGACTAATTCACATTTCTCCGTCCTCCAATGCAGCTCTCCACATTTCTACCTCTATCCCTGACTTCAATCCTAAAACCACATCATCCGCGAACAGCATATCCCATATCTCTGGACATTACCCTTCAGGCAATCTATTACCTCACCTTTGTTGTACACCCTTTGTACATGTCTTGGATGAGTCTGATATACTTCTTCTTTACTCCCTTCAACCTCAAACAATTCCACAGTTCTTGTCTTGGTACCCGGTCATTTGCTTCTCCAAGTCAATAAAGATTAAGTGTCTGTCGTACTGTCCTTCCCTGTACTTCTCCATGACCTGCCGCAATGCAAAATAGCATCTGCTGTACTAGCTCAGGCATAAAACCAAACTGCTGGTGCGTTACTGTCACTTTCTCTGTCAATCTTTTGTTTTTCTCACAATGCTCTCCCATAAT